>JAANSN010006124.1:0-11100 GCA_036850665.1 Dicranocentrus wangi
GTCATTTGGGACCTACACGATGAACTTTGTGCTGGACGTGATCCACGTGCTGTTCTCGCTGACGCTGCGCCGCCAACTGGAAACCTTTTGGAACCTGTTTGAGTCTCGGGCCCTTGGATCGTCACCACTGGAGCTCTCTCGGGCGTATCGACATCTTCAACTTTCGGCCACTCTGGTCAACTCAGTACAGCAAGGGATCCTCCTCCCGGCCATCATCGTGACCGCTATCGTCGTTCACGCGGTGGGCATCACGGCCATGGTGAAGCAGACCTGGGCGCTGAGCCAGTTTGTGGAAATCTCCGCATTCGTCATCATCTACGTGGACACGGGCCTCTGCATTCTGGGCATGTTTGGCGGGATGGTGGGCGTGTTCGTCGAGTCGAAGCGGATCTACTGGAAGATGAAGGGGAGGCTGGTGGTGCTGAGGGGGTGGGAGCGGGGCTACTGGACTCGATTTCAAAACTCCTGCGCCCCCATGAGGGTCAAGTTTGGAAGCTCCAACTACTTGGAGGAAATAACACCACTCAATTGCCTCAACTTTGCGATAAATTTGAGCATGCAAATGCTCCTTGTCGAGAATAGTCGTTGATGTAACACATTTTATTTTAAATTTACCTGCGTAGACATAAATCCATTGAAAACTTGTATACGTGAATTTAAATCATTGTACAGCGTCATGATAATGATACTGACGTTAGTGAAGTTTGAAATGAAAAAGTAACCTTATTTTTAGAAAATGCAAATTTAATTCTTTTGCTAAATTATAATGAGATGGAAAATTCTTGCAGTCAAGTTCTCATTGGGCGACAGACATCATTTTAATCAAGCAATTAATGAGGGGAGCGTAAATTGCCGAGATCATTCTCGACGTGACATTTAGGCAGCATTAAAAATATCATCACATATTATGGCCCATATTATCCTCTCTCCTTTCTACAATTTAGCAAACAGGTTCTTGTTTCTCCGTAGGACGACATACCTGCTGGCATTAATCACACAGAAATTAGTTGTTGTGCCGGAGGCATTTAAAGGATATATTTTCATTGTCATTCCCTGATACTGCGTAGCCATGCACATTAAAAATAATATCATCACATATTTGGTTTTTGACTTTGTCATATTATGGCCTATTATCCTCTCTCCTTTTCTACAATTTAGCAAACAGGTTCTTGTTTCTCCGTAGGACGACATACCTGCTGGCAATCACACAGAAATTAGTTGTTGTGCCGGAGGCATTTAAAGGATATATTTTCATTGTCATTCCCTGATACTGCGTAGCCATGCAATAATGCAGAGTCATATATCGTCATGATAGTTGGTTCCACTTTATCAGACAAGAAGAGTCCTGCCTGTTACATAACCCGTCGGGCACGTTGGTACACGCGTGTGTCCACGACCTTGAAACTTGAAACTGGAACTCCTCTCTGGTAGCTGTACAAAAAATGTGCATGTGATTCACTTCAATCTCAGGGATTCGTGCATTCACGCTGTGAAGCTGGAGCTGACCACGTGCAGAATATTTTTCAAGTGCAAAGGTATTTTTGAGTACGAGTTTTAGACTCATTTGGAAATGTACTAAAATAATAATAATAATAATAATATCTTGATTAATTTGAAAGTATTTTTTTTGTTTTGACGACGACAGTGTTCTATTGGTGCATAATATGCATGCCTGTTAGCATGTCTCAAGTTCATCAAGTGCCACTGGCGAAGTTTAACAATGGGAAGGAGATGCCGATTCTCGGGTTGGGAACGTGGCAAGTAAGAATGCATTTTTTTTTTGAAAACTTGCTCACCTTAATCCAGGAGTCGTCGTCGTCATCGCATGCAAGCCAGCAATTTTAAATTTTACAAATCATTATCAAACAGTCCAAGCCCGGCGAGGTAGCCCAAGCAGTGAAGGACGCCATTGATGCAGGATACCGACATATTGATGGTGCGTACTTGTACCAAAACGAGTCTGAGGTGGGACAAGGGATCAAGGCCAAACTGGACGAGGGCGGCGTGGTGACACGGGAAGAGCTCTTTGTGACCAGCAAAGTGTGTAAAATATTTATGTTGTGGGATTTTTTTGGCGTTTTGGAATTCCATCCATCCTATATAACGCTACCAAGAGTCAATGCATACCTACATTTATTTTTTTAATTATTATAAATTATAGTTATGGTCCACTCTGCATCGACCAGAGCTCGTTGAGCCGGCAATACGGAGCACGCTGCACGACCTGGGGTTAGAATACCTCGACCTCTACCTGATGCATTCCCCATGGGGCTCGAAAGAGGGAGGCGAGCTATTTCCGAGGGACGACAATGGAGTGATGGTGTACTCCGACGTGACCATTGAAGATACCTGGAGGGCAATGGAGGAGCTGGTGAGAAAGGGGCTAGCCAGATCCATTGGACTTTCTAATTTCAATAGTGAGCAGGTCAACCGGGTGTTCTCGATTGCCTCCATTCTTCCAGTTGTAAATCAGGTATGGAGTTTACAAAAAAGGAACGGAACAGAAGTGTATCTCATGAAATTATCGCTATCTGTTATTTGTAGGTGGAATGCCATCCGTATCTGAGCCAAAGGAAATTGGTGGACTTTTGCAAGTCCAAGAATATTGTCGTTACTGCGTACAGCCCCTTCGGCTCACCTGATAGACCATGGTATATAATTATAATAATATAATATTTGTCAGAATTATAAATTACAGACGATGCTCATTAGTCGCATAATATATATTTCGTGTAAAACATAAAACTGGAGTTTGACGTCTTTTTTTGTAGGGCCGCTCCTCACGAGCCAGTGCTGCTGGAAGATCCGATACTTGCTCAGATTGGCAAAAAGCATAGCAAATCAGTTGCCCAAGTCATCCTTCGATGGATGGTCTGACTTTTGATTTTATTTTTACAAATTCAAATGTAAAATTTTCAATTTAAAAAAACAGAAAGGTTTTATATTACCACCCGTGCGTAGATTCAACGAGGGGTTGCTGTCATTCCCAAGTCGGTCAACAAGGACAGAATTCGTGGGAATTTTGAAGTCTTTGACTTTCACCTCAGCGAGGAGGATATGGAGGCCATTTATGGAATGAATAGAAACTGGCGAGCCTTTGGCTTCAGGGACTTCCAAGCCCATAAGGATTATCCATTCAATATTGAATTTTGAAAATGTTGTTCTTGTTATATGCATGTTAAAACATATTATTACCAAAACCAAACTATTTATTTATCATTCATCATGTTTTCCTTCATCTGTGGAATATTGTGCGTATCAACTCAAACCCGTTCACTGATCCCGACAGATCCAAGTAATAAGACACGGGGAACTTTGAAACGAGAAAATACAAATCTTACCAGCAAAATCCCATCGTCAGAATGATATAATATGGTTTGGCGTTTTGCCAATCTCAACTCAACGGGATGTTGTACAAACCTACAAGCTGGTATGGGATGCATATATTACAGGGATCCTTGTGAATCATCATGACGTGCGTGGTTTTGCTTCGCACTTCTCAGCCAGCCTACACCACACTAACACCATCTGTAAATAGTTAGTCGACACTTACAGCAACGCCCGAAAGCATTGCTTAAATAAACCATATCGTCTAAGCTGGTCAGTATAAGAAACTTTGAGGCTCGTACACTCTCCTGATATAAATTGTTGCCGTTTAACACAGAGCATTAATAATATGAGATCGGGCTGTAAGCGGTTAGAATGGAATGATGCTGATGGCGGGTGGAGTAAACGACTGATGGCCCCACTTTTTTATGATGCCAATCGGTAGCATTTCTCATGAAACGTGTACATCTCAAGTATGAGGTGTCTACAATCCTCCAATCAAAAGTTATGGAGGTTTGAAATTCGCCGGACATAGAAATTTTTTCGAAGTGGTGTCCTTATGATGGCGTTTGTTTTGGCTTCATCAGCTCAGCAGGATATTGTACAAAACAAAACGCTGCCGCTTCCAGTACCACAAAAAACCTTCTTATCAAGTATTGATAAGAACATATTCTCGTGATATATATATGCCCCGGTAGTTGATTGCTATAATGTATTTACACTCCCTTGACGTTTACATAACGTAAGTGAACACGTAAAATTGGAGGAATAAAACATTTTTATTCATTATGAAAGAACTACACATTATACTTAAAAAAATTGACAACATCAAGAAAATAGAGTTAACACCAAGACGAGTATCATGACCAAGTTGGTGGAAATCTGAATCGTCACGATGCTTGTTGCCCCTGACTGGCACAGCCCTCCCTTGTAATATGGATCCGAGGTGGAGCCCGATTTGCACCGACATGTCGAACTACTCTCGTCACATCCCACGTCCCCTGCAATGGTTGCCTTACATTCCGCATCGTTTCCGCAACCATCCCCAATTTTCCTGATTTTGTGACAAGTGGTATTGTCATAGGTTATCGCCCCATCTGCACACTCGCATTTCCTGGCTGGAGGGGTTCCCGACGAACTTGAGCAGACTGTGTATTCGCTAACGCCCACGAAACACTCTTCATTGGAGCCACAATTGCCAAAGAGCTTAGCTTTGCGGTAGCATTTTCCCTTGTAGACGCCAGCTACTGCGATGCACTGACACGTTCCTCCGTCCTTATTGCACTCGGACAAGGTACTGGTGCACTGGAGGCTCTCTTCGCAGTCCGCTCCCAACTCGGTCCGAATGGGGAGGCAGTCGCTTAAATCCTCCTTTGGGACGTATCCCTCCGGAACACATTCACATTTTCCAGTTGATGATGAGCATCGCAGACATCTCTCCACCCACGCAGTCGTCTGGGCTACTACAATCGCCTTCAATTGGAATATTCCCGACAAGTCTGGTGCATTCAACACGGGAGGATATTATTATTGCTGCCCACAAAATCACAAGTGCAAAGTATAATTTTGACACCATTTTGAATATATTTTGGATGATGATGTTAGCAGAGTTACGTGCTGCTTCAAAATGAATAAATATCTGAATAAATGGATTAAAATGGAGCTTGCTGTCGAGATACAATGGATGACTTTTTAGTCTTATCATCATACATGGAAATCGCCGGGTTTATCACTATCACGTTGCATTTGCGCATATGATGCGTCAGTAGTGTATTATTGAGTAAGCAACACTCCCACAGAACGCTACTACTGAATGAATCTAAACGGGATTTTTTGTCTGCATTTTGCATGGCTCGATAAATGAGAAGCCTACGCACGCCAGCGACGGGCACAACTTTCTTGGAAAGCAAATAATACGTTAGTTATGTGTTTATTTTAAAGTAAGGATACATTATATTATCAGCAGGATGGTGCTTATAAATTCTGAAAAATTCATGATTCTGCAGAGCCATACTCGATTCTGTAACGAAAATACACCACAATACAATAATACATAATAATATGCTTCACCATCTGCGGCAATGTAATCCACCATCAATCAACTACTGAAAATGCTTGATTTTAGTTTGGCAAACAAGGGTCAAGGCTTATCGTTATTTTGTTTGGCGAATCATCGCCGTTGTATAATTTTTTTGATAATTTCATGTCCAAGTACTACCACACAAGTCGAACCAGCACGTCGTGTTATATATGTGTAGAAATATTTAATGGATCTCACAATACGATAACATGTAATTAATATATGTAAAAATGCGGCTCTTGTTATATCTAACGTTAAGCTATTCCGTTTAATCCATTTTATTAAACTTGATGGGGCTGAATGGATGACACTGGATGTGTGATAATTAGTCATATAAGGCATAGTTCACGTAATATCATAATATCATTGATCATTGGCTTAAACCATGTCACTAAATATGAAAGACTTAAGATAACATAATAATAAGTTTGATTTATTGCATTTCTTTTTGAGTGGACTGCGTAATAAAACGCTCCATACTTTTAGAACTACATATATAAACCAAACACAAGTTTGATCTTATTGTTAGCCTGATAACAGTCGCGTTAGCTAAATTAGCTAAAATCACAAATAGTAGAGAGAATAATAATAATAATCTATAATACTTTCTGCAAGAATGAATCCAATGGATATCCTCCTACCTGAGGTAAATCGCATATTCTTGTTGACCCCACATAAAATTATTGACGGTGACGGTGTTTGAAGTCTTCATGTTTAATTTTGCCAAAATATCTACTGACAAATTTAGATTTGGGAACTAGTCAAGGCTAGCCACAAGCTAGCCATCAACACAAGCCAAGCCAAGCCAATTCAAGCTTTGTGGTAACGAATGTGGTATTCAAGCAACGAATAGCATTTTTTGTATTCTGACTTCAGTTATGAGTACATATTAGCTATCTCTACATCAGAGGTCAAAGTTCAACCTGCTATAAGCTGCTATGCCTCTTCTATAGACTACCAGAGTGTTTATTACTCTTTTTTTTGCTGAACATTAATATTACGTTATACAGGATACTAATACATGTTATGATAATGTTATATTCACATTCACATGTAAAGAATGTGGGCTGCCACTTGCTCCTCTTTTTTACCTGCATTCGACGATCATCAGTCCTTTTTCTCAATACAATATTGTGCACATATTATGGCTTATCATTATTAGTCCGATGGAGATATGGACATAAATGTACAAATAACAGGAGAGTAAATTAATGCATTTTTATTGTTTATCCCAAAGTAATAGTAACTACATGAAAAATAAATTAGTCTCACAGCAATTAGTAAGAGAGTAGCTTAAGCACCAAGCCCATCACTATAGACAACATGAACATCTTAGCCGCCACCAATCCTTCTCCCCCGGATACACACAGCTTCCCGAAGTAAATTAATGCATTTTTATTGTTTATCCCAAAGTAATAGTAACTACATGAAAAATAAATTAGTCTCACAGCAATTAGTAAGAGAATAGCTTAAGCACCAAGCCCATCACTATAGACAAAATGAACATCTTAGCCGCCACCAATCCTTCTCCCCCGGATACACACAGCTTCCCGCCAAGCTCGGGACTGGAACCCGCCCCACACTTGCAAGTCGAACTGGCCGGGTCGCACTTGACATCCCCCTCAATGACGACGTCACACTCTTCCGTGTTTCGACACCCGTCTCCAATACTCTTCGGCCCGTAGCATTTACCAGCATATTCTTCCGCTCCGTTGGCGCACCTACATCGACCATCCCCAATAGTAAGATTAGCACACAGTGCAAACTCACTGACCCCCACGAAGCACTCTTCATGAGCGTGACAAACCCAGCCCAACCTTGCCTTTGTGTAGCATTTGCCAGCGTAAAAGCCGTAATCGTAGCCACATTGACAGAACCCTGCGACACTACATTCGGAGAGGTTCCCCAGCCCCGCTTTGCACTGCACTTGCTCGGAGCAAGGCAGATTAAGCTCGTTCACAATCTGCAAAAACAAAAATTGTGAATAAAACTGATATTTTTGACAATTCTTTTAACAATATTTTTTGTTTCATTTTGATTATTACCCACTTGGACACATGTTCCTTTAGTCTCCCAACTCTCAACATACTCATTAGGCCTGCATCTGCACTCCTTCTCGTCTGCCTTAACAACAATGCATTCGCTATTTGAGCCTGGAGGACACTGGCCGCTCTCCGTGCACGTCTGATTCAGCCCACCCGCCTTTGGCAAACATTGAGTCTTGTCGGAGCTCCCCACCCGGTCCTCTGGACACTCGCATGTTCTACTGGAGGGGTGGCAAATGGAGGCGGTGAGGTTGGCACACTCGTTCGCAGCCATGTGGCAGCTATCCCCGAGCTGCTTGGCAAGCTTGTAGCATTTTGGCAAAGTTGGATCCTGGATGGAGTCCCCGTCACATTGACACTTTCCGGGATTTCCCTCAGTGGGCTCTGAGCATGTTGCGTTTCCTATCCACTCGCATTGGACCGAGGAGGTGCAGGACTCCCCCAAGTTTCGTTTTGGAACACATTGTTTGAGGTCGGGGGTGGGCACATGGGTTTCAGCACAGATGCAAGCGTTCACGGTCTGATTGTTGAAGCAGGTGGCGAGGATGACTCGGCATTGCTCGTCAATGTCGCAGGGGTCACCGACCAAGGTGGCCTTTTTGTGGCAGGTGTGTCCGCCGGAAGCGTGGACAGCTTCCCAGGTGCACTGGCATTTTGTGAGGAAGCACGAGCTAAGTGGTCCAGGGATTCCTGATGTGCATTGTTGATTCTCCTCGCAGGAATCTTCCAGTTGGTTTCTGATGGGAAGACAGCCTGCTCGATCCTGTTTGGCCACGTGGGTTGAAAGGCATTGACATTTCTGAATCTTTGCAAAAGCCCGAGCCAGCTCCAGCTCCAACGCATTGGACATGCTCCTCACAGGGATCGTCAATTAAAAGTCCACCTGGAAGGCATTTGGTCTTGTCTTCACTTGCCACGCCGTCAGAACTGCAAACACAGGTTTTATCGGTGACGCCGGGGGCAGGGGCTTCTTCACATTGGCTGAGTTCTCCCAGACCTGAGGTGCACTGCACGTTCAACTCACAGAGGTCATCAACGTGTTCCGCCGTCTTGTAGCATTTCAGCCCCAGCGGATCCCCAACTGCTTCCTCAGGCTTGCATTTAGCACTCCTTCTTGAGGGGAACGGTGTCTGAAGGGAGACAATCGCTGAAATCCCCTGGCATCCCTTGAGTGCATTGGTCACTTTGTTCGCACTCCACACCCAACTTGGTCGCGATTTCTAAACAGTCAGATTTGTCAGTTTTGGGGAGATAGCCAAAGACGCATTCACACAACTTCGTGGACTCTGAACACCGTGACCTTGGCTGACCTACACAGTCTTCCGTTGCAGTGCAAACACCACCAATTGGGATATTGTCGAAAATGTTGGAGCACCTAACTAGTGCTCCACAAAATGACAAAATCAAGAATAATTTTAACCCCATGTTGACAAATACTTAGCTAGGAGGATATCAGGTTTGGTCAACCAGTAATAAAATATTAAGGAACGAAGGCTACAAAAATAAGTTATGCAATCGTCAGCCATAGGCTTTTAGCCAGTGATCATCAACAACTATCAGTTCAATCAATATCAAAATGGCCGAAAGTGATATCACCCATACCACATACAAGTAAAATTTGCTTTTATCAGGAAGAATTGACATTGCATCCATTAATTTTGCTCTGTCGATCAGAGTGCAGACAAGGCTATTGATTACCTCATAATCATATATCAGTGTGAGATGAGCTCATGCATGCAGGTGGTCTCAGAATTGATTTTTTTTTCTTCATCATCTTATGCCTAAAGAGTTGTATGCTCACCTCCAATCTTTCAGCAATATAAAAAATAACGCATGATGTTGATAACGGGATAAATGGAATTGTCATTGTCCAGAAGTAAAGGATTGACTATGTAATTTGTTGTTTTTGCACTTGGCTTGGTGACATTCCCAATTCCAGGAAAATCATAACGGCATGAGGGAAAAATAAATATGACACAAATCGCAGGGTAGGTATGGCTGGGGAAAACAAAATAGGAAAAATACTCAAGTCTCCAACTTATCATGATATTCAAAAACCTTTTATTTATTACAAAACTCTCAAAAAATTGCTTTCCAAACTACTCCATTTGTCGCAATGCCATAATTAGCATCATAACCATTGCTAGAAATTGAGAAACCTCTTTCCCGACAAATCCTCCAGAGCACTGTTTCCCCTCCCGATCTGCCCCTAGCCCAGGCATGCAACTGCAGCGATCCCTGCTACAATAAACTTGTCCACTGATACTCGCCTGGCAGTCCTCATCCAACTCGCAAGCCCCTCCCACTCTGGTGGAGAGATAGCAGGAGCCCTCGTATTCCACAATGTTTTGACCACACCGACATCGGGTCATCGAGTCACTGGCAAGCCGACAAATGGCGTAGCTGTTTACTCCGAGATAGCACTCCTCATGACTTTGACAGAGTTGGTGGAGGGGCACGGGGCGGTAGCAGGCTCCGTCGTAGTCAGCATATCCCAATCGGCAGAGACAGAAGCCAGCACGACACTCTAAATCTCCCTCTGGGGTGGAACACTGGGAATCCTCGAGGCACGGAAGGTGGGGCTCTCCCATGAGCTAAAAGCAAAATTAAAAGTAAATTTATAAAATGTTAAAATATTTTTTCATCAGCTTTTATGAAACCCCCTTACTTCAATACACGTTCCAGGCCTCAGCCTCGACTCCACGTATTCCCCCACCTTGCACCCGCACTTTCCAACGCTTTCCCCATTCCCAATGCCACATTCCGAATGCTCCACGCTGCACTGTGCGTTCTCTGTACACGTTTCATTTAGTCCACCACTCCGCCTCAGACACTTATCCCGATTTTGACTGGGAACATGGGTCCTCAAGTCGCACTCGCAGGTGAGCCCCGGCTCCTGGCAAAACGACTCTGTAATCCTGTCACATTGATTCCCATTTGCAGCGCAAGAGTCACCCAGCTTTTCAGCAAGTTTGTTGCACCTGTCGTCACTTCCCGGATGTTGGACATGGTCCGGGTCGCATTGACATTGGCCAAGAAGGCACACCGCATGGTCCACGCCTCCACACTGGGTGTCATCCTCGCAATAATCCCCTAGCACCCCTTTTGCAAGACATCGGGTCAGGTCAGAGGAGGCCACAAAGTTGGTGTCGCACTGGCAGGTGTAGTTCGCCGCGCAGTGGCTCTTATTCGGAATGCACTGCCCGGAAATTTCGCAGGGACCTCCCACCAGCCCGGACCTTTTGAGACAGACGTGCTCCCCCGGAGGGGAAACAGCGTCGGAGGCGCACTTGCAAACCATTCTGTCGTCCACCTCGCCGCACTCGGAGAACTCCCCCAGACGTCCCCCGGAGCACTGCTGACTTTCTGTGCACGGGTCGCCGAGAAAGTTGACGATTGGGAGGCAGTCGTCCAGTCTCCGGGATGAGATGTAATTTGGGAGACAGGCACACGTCAGGATGGTGCAGTACGAGGACAAGCCTGGGCTCCCGACGCATTGCGCGCTTTCCTCGCACTCACCTCCAATTAGGATTTTGGAGGAAAGACACTTCCTGAGGGTCACACTCCCGACGGATCCCAGTTTACAGCCGCACCAACCATCTGGTTGCTCGCATTCGCTCAAATTCCCGAGCCTCGCTTCGCATTGCA
>JAANSN010006125.1:0-11095 GCA_036850665.1 Dicranocentrus wangi
GAATCCCTCATGCCGCCGGCAAATGCCTTTGCTCCATTTTCTCCAAGTCGACTCCCACTGCATGCGGAACACTTTGGCAAGTTTTGAAACAGGAAAATAATAATAATAATAATAATAATTGAAATGTGATATTCTTGTCCAAACTTCATTTTTATTAAAAGTTTCGACGACTTTGAGTGGAATAATGTGTGTATAAAATGATATAGTTTCACTGAATGTTTCACTCTCATCATCTGATTGATCTCATATATATATATATATATATGCGCACCGATTGTTTTATCAGATCAGGTTAATTCATTCAGGTGATAACTGAAGGACAGACTGACGTAGTTTCAAATTCACTATCAACCGTTGAATCATCATCATCCTCTTCCTGAGTGTTTTAATGGAAAACGACGCATTTACTACATTACTGAAAGTAGTCGGATGAGTTACGAGTAAATATCATGACGTGTGCTTGTGTTATATCATTGGAGTGATGATATGAGTGAGGCAGTAGTAATATGTTTACTTTAATGAGATCATGCACACTGACAAATCATTTAATCCATAACCTTGATACCGTGTAGTATTCATTCATCCTGTGGAAGGAGATAATTTTTTTTCCTGACTGTTTAATTCCTTAAAAAAGTCATTTAATAGTATTATTCATGCTTAAATATTCTTCCATATCCTTAAATATTCTTTAAAAACATGATGTATCATCATATTACATATTATGTATCGCCGAGTAATGTCATGATATGGTGTTCACGAAAAGTGGGTTCTTCCTCCTCCAATCAGTAGATGCGAGGTGAGGTGAAGTATATATATGACTTACTTTACGGAAAACTGTGAGCACATATAATATGTGTATCAATATATGAACATCATCAAATACCGAGGTGTAGGAGCAAAATCAAATAGAGGTATAATATATGATATATGAACACGTATCGCCACACGATTCCCTGTTCGTTTGCAGATACCACAGCAGGGCTCGGTGATAATTAATCGTAATAAACTGCAATGCATGAGTGACGTGCCTTTTCATTATGTAATTATTACAGATTATCCATCCAACAATAATTTCAGAGGGTTGTTCACTCACTTATATAAGAAACTATATACAATTAAAATCCTGGCAATATTTTAAAATTTTGCTAACTAGTTAGGTACCAGGATAAATGGCAGTTTAAGAGAAATTTAATTTGCATAAAGTCAAAAAATACTACAAATTTTTACAAATTCTTGTCACTAACTTTCTTCATCGCACGTGCTAGTAAAAGTTTCTTCCTCTGGGGAGATGGGAATAGCAACTAAATATTTATCATCCAACTTGCTTTTTATTTCATCTCTGGTTTGTTCATCCTTGCCACATTTTCTACACAAGTTTACACTACAATACCAAAAATAGCAGAGGCTGAACGCAATGACAACAGAGCAGAATGGAAAGGCAATTCCAGCCGCAATGATAATATTACTACTGGTATCATATGCTACGTCGTCCTTTTCGCCATCATCATCCCCATCATTCTTACAGTTTAACAACCTATCGTTGCAAAATGATTCCAACACAACAATAATATTTACTAATTTTGAGCTCAACTGATGGCCAGCTTTTAAGTACACCCATTCCGGAAACTGCATGGCGAGCAACCAATTTTTGGACACTTCGACAACCGCGTCTTTGAGCTCCTTCGCGACCCCTTCTGACATATCCCTTAAATCTCCTCCTCCATAACTTATCCGGTCATAAACGCTTTCGGCCAAATCTGGTAATCCTCCGTTAGACAACGCGTACAGTACTGCTCCTTGAACCGCATCTCTTCTACCTCGACTTATCGAATCACTTAAGGCCTTGCTGAAGACGAGGAAAGAATTGGCAGCTGCTCTTGCGGCTCTGTCAGCCGCCGCACTCATCAACTTAATCTCTTCTACCTCGACTTATCGAATCACTTAAGGCCTTGCTGAAGACGAGGAAGGAATTGGCCGCTACTCTTGCGGCTCTGTCAGCCGCCGCACTCATCAACTTGTAAGTTGATTCACTGAAGTTGCCTTCACTTTGTCCACAGGTTGATGATGGAGATGGAGGATGATGGATGGTACAAAAAGCCGAGCTCTGTCCTACTCCCGTTGATATTATAATTATGAAAGATATACCAAAAATCTCTGGATTTGCTCCCATTTTGTTTCAATTGTGAGAAAATTACTCTAATGAACTGAAATGAAGTGTTCTGTGATGATATGTAATAATAACTTAGATTGATGAAATTTTCATGCTTGAATGAACGCCCAACCTGCTTCACCATTTTTGATTATTTGCGTTTCATACAGAGCCCTTATTTTCCGTTCATGAGAGCACATTTGAAGTGTTGCACAATCTGAGTTGCATGAAGTAGCTAACTCCGGATGTCCATAATGAACTGATAATGATAATGATGATGAAGTGGGAGAAATCAAAGATTGTGAATGTGGGTAGTGATACGATACGTGTAAAAACTTGTTTGATTGATGGTGTACCTGGAATTGGAGATAAAATGAGAGCACATCGAAGTACATTGCAGAAACCAATTCCGAAATTTATCATGGATGATATATATTATGCATGGCTGTTTGATTATTGATAACTGTAAAAATGTGGCACGGCCGCCGCACCGTACATTTTATGTAGTCCTTCCACTTGTGTAATTGTGTACTTTGTTCCCGAATACCCTTGTATTACTAATTAATCAAATTAAGAATACCTACTTACTTTGCTTATACCTGCTGTGCATGAACCTTCAATGATGTGAATCAAATTGAAATTGTAACTGGACTACTCACAAGGGATTAGAATTAACGAATTAATGTGTCCTCTGATGAGATGCTTTTGCAATTTGAAAGATCAGTTTAGGATTTTTATTATTATTATGATTCTACTAATCACGACATTTCAAATACAAACTCACATTGTCAATTTTTGCCACTCCATTTAGAAGGGAGCCATTGTTGGCAAAGCTGATGCTAATAGTTTCTCCTGAATTTGCAGACAAAGAAAGTCCGTAACTATTGTAAGCTCCATTCCGATTTATTTCGACCTGACCCAAAATAATACCATCATCATCATCCTTTCGTACTTCCAACATTGTGCCAGCTGTCGTGGATGAAGCCCACGCAGTCAAATAGAGGCTGCAAGGGGCGGTGACACCGGAAACGAAGCTATTTTTATTTAGTATAAATACACTTTGAGCTAAAGCTGTGTGAACATTGGGCCCAGTCCGCAGCACGCCAGAATAATCACCTCGCCACGCGTTTTCTGCAATTACTCCATCGTCATTCCCGACCCCTGCTAAAGTCCAAAAAGTTGGAACGATGGATCCACTTCCATCTTCCACGGACTCGAAGCCTCCATTTTGAATTAAATTATTTGGAGCCGAGGAGAGCTGTGCATTGGATATCACCAGGGTTGAAATGGATTGAGGTGGAAGGGCAAGTTCAACCCTGCTTTCTGGGCCCACCGCAGGGGGTGGTAAATTTGCGTGCTGCTCCAATGCTGATGTCCTAAATAGCTCCACTGACCCAAATGACTCTAACAAGGACAGATCAATCTGGAGGTTGGACTGGGTCGATCCAGCGTTGACACTGACTATCGCTAATGTGTGGTCAGCCGGCTGATAGGACGCAATAGAGTCCTCATTCGATATGTAAATTAACTGCGATCCTAGATAATGAACAATAATAAAATTTAGTGATACTATCTAAAAGTTTTTTCTTTCTCAAATTTGGAGCCATGCATTGGAAGCAAAAGCAGAACATTGAAAGATTGAAAGATATAACAGTTTGCTTGGCTTTTCTAACTAGTTTTGTGTGTACCTCGTCTTATGTGCTGGCTAAATTGTTCCATGGCGTAGTAGCCCGAGTTGATTCTGATATCATCCAAAGTTGCGTTCTGAAATGGAACGTCTAAAAAACCCCATCCACCAATGTTTGCCACAGCTTGCCAATACACTATGTGAAAACAAATTTGGTAAAATTTTCAATTTAATTTAATTTCCTACCTGGTTGAGAAAATTTAAAATACATCGCTGCAAGCGGTACTATAATTATTGCATAGAATAAAATTCACACATACGTACCCCAAGCGGAAGGCATCATCTCCCTCAAATCTGTAATAATACGGGTTGCAATATTTAGTCCTTGTTCCATGTTGTCGGGAGGTGTGCTACTCCAGCCCCTGAAACCAGTAAAATGGATTTAAAAAAAAGAAAACAACCTCGTCCTCATATAAAACAACAATAAAATATAAAATCATAATATTCTCTTACATTTCATCCATCCATAGCTCGTGGCCTTCTTTGCTTGTTCTCAAGGATAAAATATCTCTCCTGCTCAACTCAATTTCATCCCAGTAGCCATGCACATTAACTTGAGAAATTATGTTGGACAGCCCTGCATTGAGGAAGTAGTCGTAAGACTGGAGCTGCGTGTTGACTTGAGTCTCGTCTGAAACTGCAAGCTTTAGAAAATTATTCAGTCCTTTCTCTGAGATAGCTGCCCCCATGCTTTTGATTACAGCAGCCATTGTCGCCCTGTCCATGTTACAGCCCTCCTGACTTGAGCCGGGTCCAGTCCAACCCCCAATCCCGTGCAGGCCAAAGGGCTCGTTGAAGGGGGAGTAGGAAGTGAAGGTGATGTTTAGCGTCTCGTGAAAGTATTTTATCACTTCTGTCGCGTAATCAGCGAATGCGTCGGAGTTGTCGAGGTCAAAATTAGAATGGAGTGGTGGATTTCTGTCGTTTCCTTTGGAACATCCCGAAATGGTAAGCCTGAAAGTAATTTAGATTCTTTAATTAAATTAAACTTGTTTATTTGTGTATTTAGCTATACTTCAAATTAAATTTATCTTGTGAAAATACACTAGACTTGCCACTGAGGTGGTGAATTGGAAAATGCTTCAAATACGTCAGCACCTGTTGCTTTAGCCATTTCCAAAATTGACTTTTGACGCAAATCCCGATTCCCTGAAAGAATAACAAAAGGTCGTGGTGTACATGTCATTAAAACATGGGGTACAACTGATATGCAATTAATTTTTAATTTACAGTCGTAAGAGCTATCAGGTCCATCTTTGAAGGATTCACTGGCAGCTCCGGCCCGGTAGTCACCGCACGCATAGTCGTCCGGAGTGGTTCCTCCGATTACATACCGGACTATATTCAGGTTTAGTTTGGTTGGCTATAGTCGGAGTCATATGGCAAGAAAGGAGGCAAGTTGTGACACAAATTTTCCCCATAAACCCCAACATGTTTTTTTATTTTGAGCATACCGAAAACAGGGTATCCACAACATATTCCACAATTTCTGGCCCCATCCCTCCAACCACGTCTGCCCACCACGCTAAGGATGTGCCCCATCCTTGAAATGACTTTTGGAGAACTACATGAGGGCTAACGAAGGCGTTTTCTTCAGCTTGTAGCTCTTTTGTGTCATCATGGGTAATGATGTGATGATTCGCGCAGACTGACAATTTGGAAAAAAGAATACAATTCACAACAATACCTACAATAATGGATGTGCACCTCATTATAAAAAATAATAACTAAACTGGCAAATTCGTTAATTCTCCCCTAAGTACTTAATTTACACATAATAAAGTGTATTTATTTCAAATTAAGTTTTTAGTGTGGAAGAAGTCTATGAAACCAGGTCTAAATTAAAGGTTGCACCGTGCACGGATAGGTTTCCAGATCATTTTAATTCAGTAAGTAAGTTGCACAATGGGTATCCTCTATATTGACACATGGTCTGAAGATTATCGTGCTTGTGTTACTAATTACTTAATGTACACATAATAATGTGTATTTATTTCAAATCAAGTTTTTAATGTGGAAGAAGTCTATGAAGCCAGGTCTAAATCAAAGGTTGCACCGTGCACGGATAGGTTTCCAGATCATTTTAATTCAGTAAGTAATATGCACAATGGGTATCCTCTATATTGTCACATGGTCTGAAGATTATCGTGCTTGTGTTATCGATCTGACCACCATCAGGTGATACTGTTATCTCATAAATTCTGGCTACCCAAATCCAGTACGTACGAAGATACGTACACTGATACTACATTGCGGCACATACATTTTTATATTTACAACGAGCATTCTACGTCCCGTTCTCTCAAATAACTTACAAGGAAGAATGCATACATAAAACGTTTCAAATATGACTTATTGCAAGTAAAGCTTGTCAAAATCAGAGTCAAATTGAGCAAGATGAAAACGAGGAGATGAATCAAAGATCCCTTGCATATGGATAAAATATCTAGCAATCGGCTAGCTACCAAATTGTGAGTAGTGACAAAAGACTTATTGCAAGGAAAGCTTGTCAAAGTCAAAGTCAAATTGAGCAAGATGAAAACGAGGAGATGAATCAAAGATCCCTTGCACATGGATAAAATATCTAGCAATCGGCTAGCTACCAAATTGTGAGTAGTGACAGTCCGAGAATGGTACTCATTTTGAAAAGGGTTCTTTTCAAAAGTCGATTTAGCACAACATTATGTCATGTTATTACGAAAGTGGCGGAATGGAGCGTATTCTAATGCATGGAGTAGAATGATTGCAAATATCTCCGGAGTTAGTAGTTCGATTTAAGAGATGAGGCTCTCATTAGATTCCTCTTGATCCGCACTACATTTTATGTCTAAACCGTTTTTCAGTGCGATCCCAATTGCACGAGCTATAAGCGTTCAAATATATTGCTACAGTTGTGGAGCTAATTATAAAGCAGGGATAAAAATAAATACGAATATCTCCGGAATAAGTAGTTCGTTTTCAGAGATAAGACGATCATTAGATTCCTCTTGATCAGTGCTACATTTTATGTTCGAACCATTTTTCACTGCGATGCCAATTGCAGGAGCTATAAGCGTTCAAGCATTTGCTTCTGTTGTGGAGCTATTATAGAGCATGTGTATCTTTTGCGGGGTTAACTATATGCACTACTCCTAAAGCGGATCTATTCTAGCATAAAAGAGTTTACCATATGCAATAATCTGAATGTAAGGCTAACCTTACGCAATAACCCTAAAATAAGGCTGACCTTGCGCAATAATTCTAATGCGAAGCTAGCCGTAAGCCTACTCTTAAAAGAAGGGACTCTTGAGTTTCCTACCATATAAATGGGGGCAAACCTATACAGACGCCACATGTATGTGCAGGATGGGATATTAAAGGGTATGGGATGGGACTACCGCATCAATAACACCACCAACAAAACACCATCAAATAACACCACCGACTTTCATATTAGGAATAGGACTACGAATACCTACAAGGAGAATAGCAACAGCGTAAGAGTAGAACAGCGGAATGCAAAGTAGCTAGACACTGAAACTTGGAAGAGTCCAAGGAGAGCTCAAGAAGAAGTATAGGCCAGGGAAATGTAACACAAGCTTCAGTGTTAAAGTTTCTTTCCTCGGGGTCGGTACCTCTTATTTTAGGTTAAGGGCCAGCGGCTAAAGTGACTTTAGAGTCTTTCAATTATATTTCGGAAATATTGAACTACGTGAAAGTCCAAGATAGTTCAGGCAGTTGAAGCAGATTCAGGCTTAAAGCTAATCCACCGTAAGTAAATTAAACATATATCATAACACAGTTAAAATAGGAGCATCAAAATGGGTTGTGATGAAATAAGAAAAACTAAAGGAACTCATTAGGGCTAATTTATAAAACCTCACAGTTCCAAGGCGGATACGAAGTACCTCCACCTACGATTTCCTCAGGAGTTTCCATCACAAGCGGCTTAGTGGTAAATAAATACATTTATAAGAAAAATTAAACAGTTACGTTTATTAAAAGGGGTGACAGTGCATAAAAAGAGTCTTTCAAGAAAATTTCGGAAATATTGAACTTCGTGAAAGTCCAAGATAGATTAGGCAGTTGAAGCAGATTCAGGCTTAAGGCTTATCCACCTTCCAAGGCGGATACGAAGTACCTCCACCTACGATTGCCTCAGGAGTTTCCATCACAAGCGGCTTAGTGCCGGTGTAACATTGGGTAAATCCACTAGCGAGACAAAACAAGGTAGGAAGGTCATCTCCACCTCAGGGATCATCAGGAAATATTCCCGATTGCTGAAAGGCAGGGATTCAGTTCCAAGGCGGATACGAAGTATCTCCACTTACGATTACCTCAGGAGTTTCCATCACAAGCGGCTTAGTGGTAAATAAATACATTTATAAGAAAAATTAAACAGTTACGTTTATTAAAAAGGGTGACAGTGCATAAAAGGTAGAATAGATGAGAAGCTAACAGAAGGATTACCTTCTAATTTTTCTCATTAGCCGGTGTATCATTGGGTAAACCACTAGCGTGACAAAAACAAAGTAGGAAGGCCATCTCCACTTCTTCAGGGATCATCAGGAAATATTCCCCAATTGCTGAAAGGCAGGGATACAACCCACCACACCATATAATCAACCTAAGAGTAAACCTCACAAGCACAACCACCTCGCCATAACCTGTCAATCCAGTGATTCCCCACCTCTGATTATAACAAAGGGTCACGGTATGAAAGAACTTTAATAGTTTTAATAATACTATCTCAATCTCTTTCTCTATAACTTTCTTTTCTAATTTCTCATTTCTTCTAAGTTTTAAAAATTAAGTAAGTTAAGGAAAGGTTTTACGAATGTAATAAGAAAGACGTAATCCAAGTGGAACGTCTCGAGTAGCCCCAAAGCTACCACCTCGGTGGCTTCAGTCGGGTCGACTGGGGAAGCTCATATGCAATTAATATAACTATAAGCATCAAAATTATGACAAGATAAATGAGTTCTTACAAAATTAATAAATAAATTTAAAAGTTTCTTGTGAATTAATAATTGAAAATGATTACTGAATTGCTTAATTTTCATTGAACTGCTTAATTCGTCAGCGAAAAGAGGAAAGGTTCCCCGCAATCATAAAATAAATAGCTAAAGAACATAAAATCCCCTTGTAAACCAAATACGTCCCGTATTACCTGGTGACTCCGATTTTTCTTTTCAATTATAGCAGTTCTTTTTTTTCAATTTTCAATTCAAAATTCAAGTACAATAGTTGTCCAATTGATTAATATGTTTGCATTTTAGATGGCAAATCTTTCTTTGAATTTGAATCTGGACGAGTGTGTCACTCACGTCAAACTTCTTCCCGAAAATCAGTAACGAAATTACATACATGAAAGTAGTTGATGAACAACTAAAGCCAATCCTTCGAGTGCTCTGCAAGAAGACGGAGAGTGGAGTGCAGACAATAAACTATAATATTTTAGACAGTCAATTATTGTTCAACAATCAGTAATCATTAATCAATAGTTAAGCAGAACAATTGAGTTGTAAAATGTTTAATATCATGATTTTGTAAGAATCATTGGTGAGACAGGCGAAGACATTTTTGAGGTGGTTCATTTTCTGAGGTGGTATTCGATGAAGTTCATTCAAGGTTAAAATAAACATTTCTTTCTTCATGCAAATTAAGCTGAAAGACTTGGGACGTTAGCGTCATTTTATTTTCGATTCGTCCGAGTGTTCGGGTAGATTTTATGAAGCGTCACATTTTACATATTCTTTTCATCCATTGTTCATACCGGCACTAAGGTAAAATATCGCGTTTATGGAAACTCCTCATCCACAGCCTAAACGTAGGACTAGGCACGCTAAGGTACATACTCCGCTGCATAAGCTTAAGTGGTTTGGTAGATCAGCGGTAGCAGTGAATGCAGATACGGAGAGTCCACTTCTTGGAGCAGAATTCATAGATCAAAGGTTGAATAGGTCGGCTTCGGATAATAGTATTGCTTTTGGTGTACAAGGTGCACCACGAGGTACTCCGCAGTTAGCCCATTTAAATATACAGCCGTCGTCTGAAAGACGTAGGTTTCATTTGAATATGGAAGTAGAAGGTGGGCAGCTTCAGCAGGCTATTGATCCTGCTCCACCAAATGAGAATGGTGCGCAAGCAGTCCAACCATCAAACGAGCAAAACAATAGAAATAATTCCTTTCTGCCTACTCCATCCCCTCAAACCTCGGGTGAAGGCAATAGTGCACATAGTGCGAATGGAGCTGAAGTGGCTGGCTTTAGCGGAAATATCTACCACTCAGGCTCACTCATACGTACAGCACAGTAGGCCAAATTTACATGTCCCAAGTAGAGACGAAGTTTACACAAATTTGTCGAGACAATACCAAGAGATTATGCTTCAAACTAGAAATAACTTTCTTGCGCATAATGCTTACCTTTTGCAAGCGTATAATTTTCGTCGTCTTTCTGATGCTGACGACGAGTTTGAATTCGATGAGGTTGTCTCCGATCAAACGCATGCAGATCGTCCTCACAATGGCAATGCTAATATGCATATCAGTCGAGCCTCGCAAAACAATAATTTTGTGGTACAACAAAGACGAAGAAGCCGAGAGGAGGTTCACAATAGAAACAGAGCACAAGTCGTTTCAAATGGAGGGCAACATTCTCATAATAGACCAACGGCTCTAAATGTGCCTACCCGAGAATCACCATATATACCACCGCAAAGACGAACTGCCGAAGACCCAATTGGCCCTACTCTGGTGGCACAACCGCCAACCGCATTTGGTGTAATTCCCTCGAACATGGGAACGCAAGGTTATGCACCGCTCAGAATTCAATCAGAACGCGTGCAATGGCAAGGTTTTCATGCAAACGAAAATCAAGTCCAAAATCAGTCACAAAATTACAATCTTTATGCCCCAAGCGCACGATCAAATAGCGCCCATGGTGGCGTCGAATATATGGATACCACCGAAGGTTTAATAAATTCACAAAGTTCACAAAATGGTGTGCATGTGATGGGAGGAATTGGCCAGGGTGTTGGACATATTCCTACTCGTCAACAAGGGCCAACAATAAATAGGAGGCAGGTCGCATTTTCCAATGCATTCTCTCCTTCTACTCAGGCATTTAGTTCAATTCCCGGCTATACACATTCACAGAGTACTCCAAGTGAGTTTTATGGGATCCGACAGCACATAAAGCATGTCGAGATTCCACGCTATTCCGGGTTCACAGACAAAAAAACGCCTTACGATTTTCTGTGCGAGTTGGAGAAGTACA
>JAANSN010006126.1:0-11094 GCA_036850665.1 Dicranocentrus wangi
CAATATTCCTGGAACTGATGTTAGTCAAGGCAAGGAAATATGTGACTATTTACAACCCTTCCCACCACGAGGGATAGGATATTGTCGGTACGTATTTGTGTTATACCGACAAGAAGAGGTATTGGACTTTAGCAAATATCAGAGACCAGAAAACTGTAAAAATCTTGCCGCGCGAACCTTTTCCACGTTGGAATTTTATCGTGAACTTCAGGATGTTATAACTCCGTGTGGTTTAGCGTTTTTTCAATCTAACTGGGATAGCACTTTAACTGATTTCTTTCACAATGTTCTAGGTAAGGCTTTAATCTAATAATCAATTATTGTAGTGATAAACGGTAAAGATGTACAAGTTTAATGTTTATGCTTTGTTTTTAAACTCTAGACATGAAAGAACCATGGTTTGAATATGACTTTCCTACAAGTACCCTTCCACCACAAGTGTGGTTCCCCTGGAGTAAACCTTTTAACATTTACTTGGACAGATACAAGGATTCAAAACAACTTGGAAAAGAGTTGCTTTTGGAAAAATTAAAGGAAACTCATCCTTTTCAAAAACCTCCGAAACCACCAAAATACCCTCTAGCATTTCCTCTGCCCAAGAATAACCCATCTTGGCTTAATGAAGATATAAGGAAGCGACGAATGAGACATGGAAAATGGAAATATATGTAGGGAAATAAATGAGTTTCACTGTATTGTGCGAATGTAGTTTGAGTTACTTAGTTGATGTAATAAAATATTTAAATCGAAACTTGTGTAATATTTGGTACAAGTATGCTGGATTTGATTCATTTGGAACGGTTACATTTTCGTTCATTCATGCAGATGTTGCTCCTCCTTATTCAACCAAAAAAATTAGTACATGATTAAAAGAAAGGGTAACATCAAAAGTGCACATGCACTACGCATTGTGCATTTGCATTTTCTGAACACTGCATGCACTGCACAGTTCGAGCCTTTGGATGAAGTCGGGAATTTCACAAGCTGTTTTCTGTTTTGACAAATACCCGCGATTTCTAAGAAGCGTTTGGTTATTGCATCGGAGCGGAGTCATCCCCCTAAATCAGTACGTTTCGCCAGCTAGGAGTAGGAGCTAGAATAACTAGTCTATATTTGTAACCAGGTCAGGTCCTTACCGGTCAGTGCCACAAAACCAGTGTAGACGTGTACGGTTTGTACGGTTCGTAATATTACATTACTTACATGTTACTATATTCATGTGTGCGGCGAAACGATATTAGGATATTACAAATAATCTAGACTTTCCAGACGCACGTCTTCCATAATCACACTTCCTTGGCAAGACTTGGATGATTGAGTGCATTTATCTTTAAGATAGAGGGTTTTAAGAAAGTTCCTTTTGCACTGCAATGATCAATACTAGCCATGAATGCATGTTGTGTCCAGTCCATTTACTTGTTGTCAGCTATAGATTGGATGCGTCAGCGGCAGTAAGTTAATGACTGACAGCCATGTAGTACTGCAGTACTAATTGTTCCTTCCTCGCTCGTTCCGTTGTATCCATTAATCCATCTTTGTTTGCCAATAAGCATAACGTAAATTGATATACAAAATACAAATATTAGACCATGAAAAGTTAATATTCGCATACGGAACAGCTCTTTTGCATTTTGCATGTCCAATCTCCAAACTCCACTCGTATATTATGGGCTCGCGGTTGGACATGCCAGTGGGTATATCAATATTAACAGAGAAAACAGAATGGCTATCAGTTTGGCGTAACAAGATAACGCTTGTAAATAGGAAATATCAACATTTACTTTAAGCAACACAAAGGTTTTTGTCAAACCAAATCAAATTACTCATCGAGAAGCAAAACTCAAAACGTATTTTATAGAGTTTAACGCACAGTAGTCATGCTTTAATAATCGCCTGAATTGCACTACGGCTCAACGCAATGCGCATTATACATACGCTACGTAGGCAGGCAGACGGATCGGATCTTTATTACATAACAAGTCAAAGTCAAGCGAGTAGCATCTTTCCTATTTTGTGTATACAAAAACCAATATAATACTGTCATAATCTCAACAAAATTACTGGATATGCACTTTTCACACATATGCAGACCGTATTTCTTTCGTTGAAAGTTGCTCATACTTTACCACTCTCCACTTGTGTTGTTGGTTCTTTTTAGTTAATCATTGCACATTTATGTTCCGGTTTAAGCTGTCCTGTGTTTGATGTTTAATTTTTGCGATGGAATCCTGGCTGAAGGTATCCCTGATTCTCTGCACATTTGGATTCCTCAAGGAGCTACGTCCCTCCGAACCGTTTGTTACAGAATATATAATTGATTTCAAAAACATAACTGCAGAAGAGGTATTTACGATACTCTTAACGTTATTCTCGGAATTATCCTTATCATTCGTTCTAAATGAAACCTAATGTTGTGTTATAGGTGATCCATGTTGCCTTCCCGGTTTCGACTTATGCATCCTTGGGATCTCTGGCCATTATTCTTCTTGTCACAGATTTTCTTCGCTATAAACCAATCGTGATTCTTGAAGGAATCTGTCATCTAACTAACTTGGGGAATTTTGATACTTGCTCAAGATCTCACGGCAGTCATTGTAAGTTTGCGTCAGGCCTGAGGAGACAATCCATGTAATTTAGTATGCTGATATTGTTCTTATTAATACATAATTTTTAGGTTGTAGAACTATTTTACGGAATTGCATCCTCCGCTGAACTCGCATACTCTACATATATTTACGCCCAAGTAAATCGGGAATATTACAAAAAGGTTACATCCCACACATCCAGCGCTCGGCTAGCTGGAAAATTCTGTGGGGGCTTGGTAGCTCAGATATTAGTGACATTCGGTGTGCTGAATTATCATGAACTGAATTATATTACAGTATCATGTGTAGCCGTGGGCGTCGTGTGTACCCTACTGCTTCCCCAAGTCAAAGTAAATCATCAGTTTTATGTGAAATCAAAGTCTGTAAATCCCACCACGCCGCAAAAACCTGGAGAAGAAAAATATTGTAATGGAAACTTGGCTGAGAATGATAATTGCGAGGGATTAACTCAGACTGATGGTGAAATAACTGCAAAAAGTGCTCTTGAACTTTTATTCGCCGATTTCAAGGCAGCTTATTCGGACGTTTTCGTGCTGAAATGGTCAATATGGTGGGCTATTGCAACTGCAGGGCAATACCAAGTTATCAATTATATCCAAGCTTTGTGGGAGAAAATCAGAGAGGAAAGTGGCTATGAGGATCCTTTGTACAATGGTGCAGTGAAAGCACTCCACACGTCATTAAGTACGTAAATTCTAATAAAATCTAAATTCACCATTCGCTGGAGGTTTGAAGCTATTTTAGATTTTTTTCTTTAGGTGCCCTTCTCTCCCTTGGAATTGGGTACACTACCATCTCATGGGAGAAATGGGGAGAAGGAACTCTGACATCGATTTCAATTGTCCAAGGCCTAATGCTTGTATGGATGGCACGGACAAACAGCCTTAATTTGGCGTATTTCAGTTACGTAGTTTTTAGAACTATTCACCCCGTTATGATAACTGTGGCAAGGTAAGTATCTGGGTAATATCAGTACCACTGTTTTAGTCAACGCATATAAAGCTCTACTTTACTATAGACCATTATTTTGTATAAAATAGTGCGGAAGTGGCCCAGAGAATACCAAAAGACAGTTACGGCCTAATTTTTGGAATTAACACTTTCATCGCTTTAACGCTGCAAACGCTTCTCACCCTTGTTGTCGCTGACTTGAAGGGCCTGGCATTGAATGAGCGGAATCAGTACCTAGTATACGGAATATGTTTTATTATCCTTGGGTTATTAATTGGGGGAACGTCTGTGGGTGTATGTTGCACAAAATTCTTTACTAGAGCAAAATCCAGAAAAGCTCGATTTTCCAGTATTCCCCAGAGTGATGCCAATAATGATAACAATGAATCCTTGGATCGTGCCTAGAATAATTGTTAGTTAAAGTTACGGAATGAGTTCCGGATTATTTTTAGAATAGCTCAAATGTCTGATTTAAATTTTAATATATATTTTATACATTCCTATATTGCATTATGATTTATGATGCTACTTGCACAATTGCTCAAGATTGAGCTCTTTCAACGGTTGGTCGGTACACGATTTGTCGTGATGAATGATTATCAGCCAATTAGGCATTTTGTGATTATAGGTTGACTGACGATGGGTTGGGTTGGGTAATACCATAATCAGTATCGTATTAGTTGCAGACATAGCAAGTTGTTAAAATTAGTTGATGTTGCTAATCTCTACTTCCTCCAAGAAGAAATCCGTCAACTCCAGATATTTAAAGTCAAGAAATGTCATTTTATGTTATATTAACATTACATTTATATTCAACAAATTGCTCGTTGGTAGATCTCCAGAACAGATTTGGGATTAGCTATAAAAGTGAATTTTCTCATGTTTTTGTTGACTCCTGTCTTTGCGTCGAATATATCAAAGTTTTCACATTGCAGTTTGCGTAGTATTGCACCAATGCAAGTAGTTCATCCACAGGCTAATGGCAATGGCATGGGATTATGGGATATATTATGGAATATCATGGTTTTGCGTAGGATTCCCCTCGGTTCTTTGCTACAACTCGCCATCATCATGATGGAATACTGCGTCAATGGTCGGAGTCGGGAGGAATAAGTTATTTATTCATTTTGACCCAACTGTGATTATAGAGGTCTAATTAATCTCCGCTGTCTACTGCTGTATTACATACATACATATGCTGCATCTAGCCACCTTTTCTGCATTTACTGCACTGAAAATAATGAAAAATCCTCCACAAAGCAAGGTCTAAGGACCTCCTCTTTTCACATTACGTTTAAATAAAATGCTAAATCATACTTTTAATTCAAAATTAACCACATTAAATAACCATGTTCAATCAAAGAACAGGCACACGCGAATATATTAGCATACATTTTCAGCGTACAACTAATCCTCAAGCATCTCATTTCAACTCATTCATCCATGAAATCATCCTTCTACGAAACCTCCTTTCCTAATTCCATCCATCAAAATCGAACATAAAAATGTACAAAAATCAAATACCCAATTTTACAGCCAGTCATGCTTGCACTTTGCATACAATAAAAAATGTTTTTACAAAACAAGACCATGCATGTCGAATAGCATTCAAAATCAATAGTGTTTACGTGACCCTGAATCTATTGACATTGCAAAATTGAGTAACACATCTGAATATTCACAAGAGCCAAAACAGCTCCTCCGACTTCACTCCAAGTAAAATGAGAAGTTGAGAAGTATCATGTGCTGAAGTCATTCTTAAAATCTTGCGTGGGCAACGGACTCTCTCTCTTCGCGTTAAAATCCTGCATTTCTCAGAAGACGCCTAGTTCACTCACATATGAAGAACATGTGTAGTGTACAATATTATACTTCATTACCATTTTAATNATGAAGAACATGTGTAGTGTACAATATTATACTTCATTACCATTTTAATTTGGCGAAATCTGGCAGAACAGAGGATGTAAACCAGGATCCAATCTTTAAACATTATAATACCATTATGAATATCACAAATCTATAGAGAATTCAAGTGCCTAAGCTGTGTATGAAGCAACTGTCAAAAAATCCTACATACTTACACCATATACCTATATATACATATAGAAACAAAGTTTTATCTTAAGAAGTCAACCTTACAGCACAATATAGTAATATCCCGTCTCGAAAATCTAGTAACTAGCAAATCTACTCCTGGCCTGTGTCTATCTCTCTATCTCTCTCTACTTGCGAGTTTTCCTTTTTGGAACCACCAGCATCAAAAGTCACGATGATGATGACGATGTGACGGTGATAAACCACTAGACTGAGCAAGTATTTTAGTAGTACAATGTTGGTTTCAAGCTTCAAGAAGAGGTTCTAAAACGATATACGCAAAAACTATTTATCCGAATGGGTCATGTGCATACATGTATTCCCAGAACCCCTCATTTTGTACGTGCTCACATATACCCTGCCCGCTGCCGTATATCCATATCCATTATATGAACATGTACTCCCCGTATCCATACGACGAAAGAGCGAGTGAATGAAAGCTCATGTACGTACATTTTGGTGTCCATCTGTGAATTACATGTATTGTACACATAATAGTGTCCTATCTTCAAAATCTTCCTTTTCCTTTTGTATATCTGTATCTGTACACACCATTAATATGAAAAAGCCTTGTAAAATACATTGTGTTTAGGGACTTAATAAAAATGAAAAAGTGCTAGAAAAAACATTCATCCTCTCTCTGACGAAAAAATACTCCATGACTTTTTTCCTAGATGTGTGTATAGCTAAACAACTGGTGCATGCTATCGGTGTTTTGTGTATAATATAGTGTGTATAATAATAATGTATATTATGCAAAATTGTTTTTATCAGTAACATTAAGAGAGGAGCACACAGGATACAAAAGATTATTAAAATGAGTTGCTCACTTTTTAAAAGGACTACTAATATTCCAATGCAGCCTTCATTGGAATCATCATCATCATCAGCCTATCAACTGTATAACCCTTTTATTCTCCCTGTTCTGTTCACAGTTTTTGCAACAAAAGCTAAAGGAAACGTTTAGTTGTTTTTTGTTTGCACCATGTGTTATTCTAGCTGTACCACGAGAAGGAATAGACGAGCAGTGGTAGCAAAGACGCCGAGTGATAACCGCTCCTTACTTTTTCTCCTGAAGACGACAACTTCATGTCCATGTGGTGTTCGTGTGGTGAAGTGACTGAGTCAGTGTGCAAAAATAAAATGCACAAGTTTCCCACTATATTACAACCCATATCCTGTTTTCCTCATTTTCTTATCCTCCGCGTAAAAATGTAATGGACAAGGGATCATTGTGTACCCAGTTTGATTACAAGGAGGCATGCACAGTTAATGCATAAATATTACACACAAGTTTACATATATCACCTCCTCAAAGACTGGATGGAAACACGTCGTGTGTTGTAAAATGCTAATGAGCTCGCAAATTCGATGCAAATCGCGATTTAATAAGAAAATGTGCTTCCAATTGATTACATCATCATCATCGCTTACACGGCACGGCACAAACAGACACGATGTGAGAAGCTCCAAAAGAAGTTAATATGGAATATACCGCTCTGAGGGGCGAATATATGGCTGAACAATAAATGAAACTTTTTTTCCAACACAGTATTTCTCAGTCTGATTGTGTATCAATATCCCAATACACAATGATATTGAGTCCAAATGACAAAATAAAATATAACCTATAACATAAAATTACAAACTTTTATGGCCTACTATAATACTAAAGTTAGTTACACAACGCACATCCAACACCGTCTCTCTCGTGTCTGTCGCAGCTCCCTGGAATCAACTGTAAGTATAACTACGGTACGGTATGGAAATGAGGATAATTGGAGATTTCACGTATGAAATAATGAAACCCTTAGCTCAATCTGAATCTGACTGAATGCTCATGCTCACTCACTTCTTATATATTTCCAGGCAAACGGACAGAAATGTGATGCGATGATGGATACATGCATGACATGGAGTTGCAGACAACTTACAACTGGACACCAAGGTGGATAAACATCGCACATTTTCCAGCTCCTTTAACATCGTAGTTTACGGGTGGTAGCACACTAGCACACACCAACTGAATGAAATACGAACCACCTACTTCACACGATTTTCCCGAGATGCTCATCAGCATGGAATAATTGTCTTAAAGAATTACCAACATCATCAGCGTAGCCTCTCCAGTGCACTCAAGTATATTCATGAGGAGGGCAATCGTGAAGCCCATATGTTTACTTTACGATTCTCCAGATTGGAGTCCAGTTGTGATTTAGTTGTAGTACATACCATCGCATCGTGTGTATTTTATTACTCGTGTGTACAAAGCGTAACAAAACTGTTGTTACCGCTGCAATGCAAAACTTATTCTTCTTGTTCCACATTTCCTGTTGATAATATATTTCTATATGAACATTGGAGTAACGCTACACCACACTGCATGTGTGTGTGAATGAGAAGTGGACACCCTTCCTTCATGAATATTAAGCCTTACAATTTTTACAAACTTTTGTAATAAAAATATTTCATTCACAATGAATGAGCTAGTGGTAATCGTACTTCACAAATTATTCTCACTTTTTGCAGAAAGAAATGAACCTCATTATGGGTGACATTTGGGTGAACAATTTACTTATCACCGATTCTGCCTTAGCAAATATACGTTGCTGAAATAATTAGCTGCCCAGAAGGAAGTCAATATTTTTAAAGGCCTGTAAAAGTTACCTAGTGCTTTGTTATTTTTAAAGTGGAATAATATTTGAACCGAGTGAACATGCATGCAAGCCATACGCTCAAATGTTCCAGTTTTGGGTGGGCACACACACGGAAAGCTGAGAGCATAATTGAGTAACAATTTGTTTCCATCTTCTAGTCATTTTGATACCACAGGTCTGCACAGGAGACACGGAAAGAAATTTTTATTGAAGCTATTCATGCACTTGTATTTTATGGTATGGAATATGTGAACAATATGCTTTTTGCATAATTAATAAGTACTATTGCGAATAACGCATTGTGATAACGTAGAGAAATAAGGTGTATAATTTTTAATCACTGGGAGTTGCTACTTGCATGGAAAGGTGTGGCTTACCAATATCTTTTTAATGCGAATCACTTTCCGAATCCTTCTCAAATCAAACTCTGGAGTATGCGACGTATGTAGAGCTAATTATTAACGAAAGATAGAAGATACTTGAATTCTACAACTGAAACAAGTGCTTTCGCTGACACTCGTATGGATTTAAGTGATAAAGTGAGATTTATTGGACAACTAATATTCTAAAACAGTGCAGGTGTGCGCAAAGAAAATTGGAAACAATGTCAGAACGAAAGTTTGCTCGTGTCAAGGGGAAAGTTGGAAGTGCTGCTCAAGCTCGAGAGACTGTGTCAAAGCATGTCAGATGCAAGACTATATATCAGGTAAGCCAAAAACGGAATAATATATTCTATTATTATGTATTTGTAATTGAATGACAAATATGAAAATATGTTTGCATAGAACGAAATCGACTTTAATGCGAGATTCCTGGAATTGGTTATACAGTAAAATTCATTTAGTGTAATACAATTTGCATACAATATAATACTTATTGGTTATTCTCCAACTCATCATTCAATTTTGATGCTTGCCTCTATAGTCGTCCAAAATTCTATGGAATTCCTTCAGACGAGCGGCGTCCGGCATTTGAGCGGAATTTGCATTTAGCTCATAAATAGCACTGTATAAGCCAAGAACGTCTTCATAATTATGAGTGTCGGAAATCCTTGCTGCAGTTTCAACCACCTTCTTCGTTTCCTGCTTGGCAATAGTTGAATCCTTGAAGATGCGAGAGTAGAACTTCCCCAATTCGGCTTTCTTCGGGTTTTGAATGGCATGATGACGCCTAATTCCCCGGAATAGCTCCAACAAGGTGTTTTCCCGCAGGGCACTCAAGGGTTCGGAGGAAGTTGCAAGCAAGAAAAGATTTTGTCCGGTAACCTTTCTCAGAGTTGATAACAACAATTTTCCAGTTCCATTTTCGTCTGCGGCTGCCATCAACTCGTTGAGGTTAGGTATGGAGATGACGCACGGGTTCTCAGCAGACATGGTTTGGTTCACTACGTCATTGACGACTCCAAGGAATGTTTTCCCCTGCATCACTTTGTTAGAAATAGTAGCCATGCTGAGGTCGAACACTGACCGCTTGTTGAAAAGAGGATTGCTCAGGATTCCATGAAGGATTTGGTGAGAGGTGAAACTCTTTGATTGCGCAACGTCTTGAGTAAGCAGGAAGGACTTGGTGATAGTGGTGCTGTTGGTGATTGTTGTGATCAACGGGCGAATCTGATCGATAACGGCGTCCACGGTGGGGCTGATCAGCATCGCAACAGTGTCACTCGGCCGAGTAGGGAACATGAGGTATGATCCAAACGAGTTTGCAGTTGTTCGTTGCATCCCTCCAAGGGCCTTCGTCCAGTGCTTCTCAAGAACTTTCATGTCTGGAGTAATTACTCCGTCGTTTTCTTCCATTGCACAGTACACAGCGTCTTTGCACAACTTTTCCAAGTCGGCTCCAGAGAATCCGAGGGTTTTCTCTGCCAAACGGCGAACTAGTCCTTCCTCGGGACGATCGTCTTTAGCCCATTTATTTGTGTGCACTTGAAGAATCCTGTGTCTTCCTTCCAAGTCTGGGAATCCAAAGGCAATGTGCTTGTCAAACCGACCGGGGCGACGAACAGCTGGATCAATAGCGTCGAGCCGGTTTGTGGCTGCGATGACAAAAACTTTCCCATTTTCAAGGGTATCCATTTGCCCGAGGAAGCAAGTGACCACGCCGGCGTAAGCTTCAGTCCCACAAGTTGCTCGATCTCTGGAGGGGCAAAGTCCGTCGAACTCATCAAAGAATATGATAGATGGGGAATGCTTCTTGGCAGTTTCAAACACCTCGCGGAGTTGTCGTTGGGATTCCCCAAACCACATAGAGAAGACGTCGCCTCCTTTGCGATAGAAGAAGTTCACCTTCTTGCCAGTTTGTTTTTTTAATTCATTCACGAGAGCTTTGGCCAGGAAAGTCTTTCCAGTCCCTGGAAAGGAGAGAAGAAGAAACGTAGAATGAAAAATGAGACAAGGGGTAAATACTTAATTATGAATAGTAATTATAATACATTATTAGTTGTTCCTACCTGGTGGTCCATGAAGGAGTATGCCCTTTGGGGGTTTCTGTCCCCATTCACGAAACACGTCAGGTCGAATCCAAGGAAGAATTACTGAGCGTTTGAGGTACGCAATTTCCTCATCTAAGCCTCCAATGGCTTCCAGCTTAAATTCAGGAGATACCTGATCAGGTAGAGGCCCGCCGCCGCCGCCTCCTCCAAAACCTAAGCCCCATCTTGGAATGCTATCATCAGAGTCGGACCGCATTCGAGGTTCCCCATCTACTGTCACGAGGGAGTCGACGACATCTGCATGACAAATTAGCTCGGCTCGGCTCGGGGTTCCACTAACCACTACCACTGT
>JAANSN010006127.1:0-11093 GCA_036850665.1 Dicranocentrus wangi
TATCGTTATCATCATCATCACCAATTTGTCACTTTTGATTCATTTACGATTGGCGACATTACGATCTAGTAATTATCGTTCCCGTTTTTGCCTATTAGGAATAGTATCTAACATTTTGTGAAACAAGGGCTTCATTCATATTGTCCAACTACAACTCGTTTCGGTTTCAATTAAATGCAGTCGCAGCATAAACTAACAATTTGAACAAAATATAACATGTACCTAGATGTGAAAAAATGATGTGAAGTGTGCTGACAAGTTTGTCATAATAGTAACTACAAACATTTGTTTGGGACTTAAGTATTTATGAATATAAACTTTGCATTGCACTGCTCCAACCTATATGACCTCTTTACATCCAATATTCCCAGTTGCGCAATATTTCTCAAGTTAAATACACTTAAATATACGTGTAATATATTTATCTTAAGACGCTAGTTGGAGTTGGAGTGAGTGATCATGAGTGTTTCAAATGGTAATAATGGCTCGCCTTCCTCAACGACAGAACCTTGCGTTTTGAAAGAGACTGAAAGTAATAAAAGTGCCACCGGTCTTGGTGCTGCTGCTACTGCTGCTACTACTTCATCATCATCATCATTGTCTGCTTGTAATAATAGCGATCTAGCCGATATCATATTTACCGTAGACTTTGCAGCGCAAAAGCATAAAAATCAGCGCAGAAAGGATCCTGATAAAACTCCATACATTAACCATCCTATAGGTAGGTATAGGTATACCCAGACTAGCTAGCCAAAGTATGATAATTGATAATATTGTTGTAAGAACTTTACTAAACGAAATCCTATAATTTCACAAGGAGAAAAGTTTCCTTGTATTTAAATTATAACAATATTTTACGCTGACTTGAAGATGAAAACATGTTGAATGTGTCTTGTAACTTGGTCTCGTATTTTATGATGCCGAAAGGGGTTGCCAATATTCTGATTCAAGAAGGTGGAATCGAGGATCTGGAAGTAATCCAAGCTGCAATTCTACACGACACTGTAGAGGACACTGATACACACTTTTGAAGAATTAGAAGAAGCGTTTGGGAAACCGGTAAAAGCGATTAAGTATATTTAATCACGTACGGGCAACGCCTCGACTAAACTATAATGATAGAGAGTTAGTTTTATTTTTCGTTGTTCATATTCCGTAAACCAGTAAATTTTCATGATTTACAGGTGGCCTCCATTGTTCGAGAAGTAACTGACAACAAATTGCTTCCCAAGGATGAAGTAGTTTTATTTTTCGTTGTTCATATTCCGTAAACCAGTAAATTTTCATGATTTACAGGTGGCCTCCATTGTTCGAGAAGTAACTGACAACAAATTGCTTCCCAAGGATGAAAGAAAGGAATTGCAAATTAAAAATGCTAGTCATAAATCTCACAAGGCGAAACTAGTCAGCATGGCGGACAAGATTTACAATCTTCGAGACTTGAATCGCGTACTACCGGAAGGATGGGACGAAAAGAGAAGAAGAGAATACTTCGAATGGGCTCAGAAAGTTTGCTGTCAGTTCTATGATGCCAACGAATCTCTAGCGGCATGTCTGCAGAGTTTATTTACAAGTTTTTTCTCAGACTGATAGTTCCAATTTCACCGTGCTGAGGCATGTTATATGTGTTACCCTATAATACAACCCTACTCAATTTAAGTCTCCAAAAAATTAGTTACATAAGTTTCTTCCTTTCAAGGTTTTTAATTAAATATACTCTCTAATCTCAATACAATGCAGTTTTAGTTTTTTGAGTGCGACAATTGGAAAATAATGCAACTCTACTTTTGGCTTCTCTAGTTATGCGTATATAATGGAATATTGAATCGTTTTGTATAATTAAATTGATGCTAATCGTACATCAGAGGGAAGCGCGGCAAATACCTGCTTTACGCTTGGCTCAACGAATGAAACAATGTGATGATGATACTGTGAAATACTAAAAGGGTTTGTCAAACAAAATTAATTTGACGTTCCAAATGGAATCTTGATGGGTTGTACTTATACGTTGTGATTTTGGCACTTGATTTAATAAAGTAGTATGTATAATGAATTATTTGCCTTTACTGTTGAAGATCATGTCATGACGTTTATCCACATTGCATACCAGCATCAACCGACTCCACCTTCACCTCCCTCTCCCTATATTCACAGCTCCAACGTAATTGCTAATTTGTCACATCTCGCCTTTAATCTAATGCTTGTCTTTATATAGAACCAAGAAGAATGGATATGAAATTATCGTAGTAATTACGTGTACGTCTCTGAAAGCAACGCTTCAAAATTCGATGGGGAAAAAAGTTTAGAGTGTAACTGCTGACGGACGGGTTGCATTCGGGACTTATACGTTGTGATTTTGGCACTTGATTTAATAAAGTAGTATGTATAATGAATTATTTGCCTTTACTGTTGAAGATCATGTCATGACGTTTATCCACATATTGCATACCAGCATCAACCGACTCCACCTTCACCTCCCTATATTCACAGCTCCAACGTAATTGCTAATTTGTCACATCTCGCCTCTAATCTAATGCTTATGCTTGTCTTTATATAGAACCAAGAAAAATGGATATGAAATTATCGTAGTAATTACGTGTACGTCTCTGAAAGCAACGCTTCAAAATTCGATGGGGAAAAAAGTTTAGAGTGTAACTGCTGACGGACGGGTTGCATTCGGGTTGATACAAAATTACCAAGTTTCGTAAATGACTGTCATGAAAATGTTTAATTTTGAAGCAAAGGGGTGTATGCTATGTTATAAGCGTGTTTTCCTCAATTTACTTGAAAAGGCTTATGGACTAATGCTGGATCATGCAATCAGGGCATAGGCCCAAGTGAGGTATACGTGATGTCGATATATTACACTCTGTGCAAGAGTGCCAAGCTTGATCAGTATGATCATCCGAGAATAATATGTAAGAATCCTGTTAATAAGGCAAGGCTTTCACAAAGGAATTTGTTTCAGGAAGGCAAATAAACAGAACAGGCGTCAGGCGAGCAGTTTCTTACATGTGAACAATTTGGTTTTTGCTGCAAAAGTTTTATTTTTGGATTGTGTTTAAAAGCATGAAAAGTTGTTTTTTACATACCCCTTCGTAGATTATAAATGAGTTGGATGGAGATATGTTATAGAGCTTCTCACGATCAAATACTGCGCTCCTACTATGCGCTGCTGCCTTTCTACAACTGATACCAGCACATTTTAAGAGTATATTTTAGTGGAGATGTCCTACGAATGCACACACGGACTCATTTTCAACAAACTCAGTGGCAGATTAAGTAGACTATGAAAGAGTAAACACTAAACTCCCACATTTCTGACGTTAAGTTTCTGAACATTTGGCATGGCATTGCTCAATAAAAACCTAACATCACCAGATATCTCTTTTTACCTTATACCTATTGCATTGCCTCGTATTCCCATCAAAATTCACTGTACGTTCTTCCCCATAAAATGTTTCACGTATTGTCAACATGTAATGTGCTCAGTTGAAATCTTGCTGATTTTAATCATTTTTTTGGAATTTACAAGCAAATGATTTAACGCTGTTTTACCTTCAGTTGTTCCCTTCAACTATACTCCGAGAGGGCAACAACAGAGTCGATCCCCAATCCGACATTCCGTCGTCTAATGTATTAGTTCAAATGAATGAATAGTGCAACTTTACAAGTAAAAATAACAGGTGCACCTGAACACACGCCAACAAGAAATGTTCCGTAATATTTCACATAATTACCAGTTGAGAAGATTTCTAAAAGAATTGTTTCATCCGATATGCATATACTTACTTATGCACAATTTGGATGTAAACCGCGGATAAAATTTTGTGCACACCAAATACCAACCTAAAATAAAATTAATACAGTGAGCGCTTTCTTTACGTAAGTAAGTAGGCACAAGGCACAAAAAGTACTGAAGCTTGAATACTGTGAGTAGCGTTTGCCTGAATGACAAGTGACATCAACAGTGCCAACCGGTATGTCGTTATTGCGCTTAGCGTTCACGATGTTCAAGTATGTTCAAAAAGTGAATTGGACACAGACTTCGCTTGCACGCTTATGCATATATGAGCATGAACTCCACCACTCCACAATCCACCATTCAACAGGAAAATGAGCTGTACCGTGAACGCGTATTTTCCGAATAATTTGCTCCTCCGACTTCCACAGTTTTTTTTAGAAAAAGCTGGATCTCGTTTTTAGAACATCATAAAAATATCATTCCAGTTGTAGACTTGGGAGGGGAGAGTTGATAGATAGATTGAGTACAAGCAGCATAATATAGACTTTGTCAATACTAAATTAGGCACAACTTCGTTAATTGTGAATTCGCTTAATTTTTTGTGAATTCTTGAATTTTCGATACAACATGGGAGGTGATAATTTCCCGATAGTTTTGAAAACTGATAATATCCTGGGCCGTCACTTTGTTGCCTCAAGGGATATCCAACCGGGGGAATTAATTTTACAAGACGACCCTATTATCATGGGTCCAAATGCCCCAACCGAGACTGACTCGTTTACATGTGTTGGCTGCTGTGGAATTACACAAACAACCATCCCTTGTGGCAAGTGTGGGTGGCCTTTGTGTAAGGCAGAGTGTGCAGATGTAAGGGATCACTTAATTAGCTATTGTAACGCAAGTTTGTATACCTTTTACATATATTTTGTTCGTTTTTTATGGCATCAAGTAATAATTAATTCAAGAATTGATTTTGGTGTGATTCATAATAATAATACATTATTTACCCCCATCGTATGAAAAATGTTGGTTTTTAGTTGCTTGTCGTGTGTGCATAGCGCACTGCAAGAACATGGGGAATCCTTTCATTTTTTTAGAGTGTTGCGTTATTAACGCTGCTTAAGTGTGTTACCAATGTGTTACCTATGCTTTATTATACCGACCGTATAAGGCACTTATATGTAAAGTTTATACGTAAAACGGGAAATCAATTGTTAGCACTTTAGGTAAAAAGTGATGCGTCTTCCGCCTTTGTCTTCTTGTTCGGCGTATTTAGCGTCAACTTTTTTCGCTTGTCTTGTCAGTTTACATAAGAGCAAGATTTGTAGGCAATAATCCCATTCTAATTTAGATTTTATGTGTAAACGTGTACATGCTATATATCAAAGGAACATCCCATGAAATTTGCCTTGCTTGTCAGGAACATTGATCAAACTAACCCGTTCCTTTTTTTGGTGACTAGGTATAGGTATATAATAAAAATTAAATTGTTTCGTTACCGGACTAAAAATCCCTATTGTTATCAACTTACCTAATCAGAATCAGTAATGAAGATACGTAACGTAACGTGTGCTAAGCGAAACTGTCTCGTTACGACAAGATTTTAACATAAAAATATATTGCATGATGTATTTATCATAGATTCCGGATCATGCAAATTTTGAGTGCAAGATTTTTGCACAAGAGCAGATCAAACTTCCCTTGCCAAGCCCATATTGCTTCATTGCCGAACAAGAATACATCAAAGTATTGCGCTGTCTACTCCTTAGAGAATACGGCAAAGAGGATCCACGACAGCTCACTCGATGGAATAACATAATGGATTTAGAGGCACATGTTGACTTGAGGAAAAGTGTGCCAAAGTTGTTGTTCATGTCAAAGCTTATTGGAAAGTTTATTAGAGAAGTGTGCAAACTGGAGCAATTTGAGGAGAATGTCATAGACAAGGTCCTAGGAGCTATAGATGTTAACGCTTTCAAGAATAACGCCAATCCCTTGTTTCTCGGTGGAAAGCATTCTGCAACTGCTACGCAAAAGTTAGTAGTCAATTTTTGCATTCAGAGTAAAGTGTAATTTTTGCGCATGCATATCATAGCTAATTTTTCCCGTTTTAATAATCATATGCCAGGAATGCCACAGTGCTTTATGAAAAAGGAAGCATTCCTGCCCACGGCTGTCGAAGAAACACTCAGTCGCTAACGTATCCTAACGGATATTTAGAAATGCGAGCTGGAACGTTCATACCCAAAGGGGAACCGGTTACCCATGCCTATTCTGATCTAATGCTGGGCACTCCCGAAAGACGAAAGTTGCTCAGGGATCAGTTTTACTTTGATTGTACTTGCCCAAGATGTGCAGATCCTACTGAACTGGGCACATACTTTTCCGCCTTAAAGTGCCAACAGTGTCCAAATGGATATTTGCTCATGGATAATCCCCTAGATTCATGTCCATTTTGGAAGTGCAACATCTGCCCGGAAATCCAACCCACGGAATACGAGACTGAGCTGGTGAGTGAACTCAGGAAGGAAGAAAGTAAAATTATCAACAGTGGCAGAAAGAACAATGCCATGATTGGGAGCTGGATTGGATTGCTGGAAAAATTCAGCGACAAATTCCACGACAATCACTACGCCCTTCTGGAAATCCAGCTTCATCTCATACGATGCATGGGGAAAGTGGGGAAACCCCCACCGGAGCTGGTGAAGGACATGCACAGGCTGATAAACAAGTACAAGAAAATATACCTTACATTTTATCCTGTGAAGGATGCTGATGCCACCGATGGTAATCCCCAGCAATGAATAACACGACATTAACAAGGATTATTATATATACACTTACATGCCACTACTCTACATTTTTTTCCATGCTCATTCATAATCATTTCCTCATTGTACAAATTTTAACCCTCTTTACCCTTTTAGGTACTCTTAAAATCTTCTATCGGATACTCTTAAAAACAAGAATTTACTCTTTGATGTCTTTATAAACACCTATTCCACCAGAATGTGATGCAGGTTATTACCACCACAAAAAGACGATATTATTACTGCACTGCACTGTGTAAGCATTACCGATTTGGAAAAGCCCAATCCAATACCCACTCACAGGAAGCGTGACTTCCATTTTACTTACTCAAAATATTTTCTTTCGGATTATTATCATACTTTTTAGAATATTATTACACATGCAGCAGTATGTACCTAGGCAAAATTGTGCAATGTGCAACTGCACATTAATAATAATAATAATAATAAAAATATGATAATGCAATATACCCAGTCGCCAGTCAGCATTCATTATTTTCAGAAAATAAATCATCATTTACGATGACTCATTATTTTCAAAAAACGGACGATTCTCAAGTCATCTTCTGCAAGTCAATATTATGCACATCCGGAAATGGACCAAGTCAGAGTCGCAGTCGTCGCAGAGTTGAGGGGATCAATAAGGGTAGTGATAAGTTGATTAAATGAAAGGTAGGTCATCATCATCATAATATCACTTCTTCAGTCGACTTTTGAAACTTATGGTACATCAAAACATAACCTGTAACCTACTCAGCTTATAGAACTATGCGCCCCATATAGGGCACTGTTCATGGGATAATTATATTCCCATAAAATTACAAGATACTCATTCCATTACATCCACCACCACTTTCTGGACGTAAAAAGCTGATCCTATGCATAAATTTTTGTCTTGAGAAAACATAATCATATCATTAGCTAGGTACGAACGATGATGCACACATTCTAGGAAGACAGATGAGATAAAAAAGATTATGTCATATATGTGTGTAGCCCATGCCCGCTTATAATTTGTGTAAAGAGACTAATATGCAAATAGAAACAGAAAGTCATAAAAAACATACAGATGGCAAATAATAAGGGATAATAAAGTAAAAGGAGATTCACCCCAAAAAGCATCTTTTAAACCTACCTGACCACATTCTAAAATGTAAATAGCAGCTAGTCTGCCTGCCTGCGTGATGCCTCCCTGCTCAATAATGCCCAAGAGGCAAGTTAACAACAAACACGGCATATTATGGAAAATGCAATTTCGAGAGAGATGCAAACAAGAAGGCAGACTCACTTGCAGTTTGCAACGCAGCGTTTTTTTGATTTTCACTTGACATAATAGATCTTACGTTTCGGTTAAAAGATTGAATAATAATAATAATGTATCATTTTCTTCCCGTTTTCTTCGCAAATGAAGAAGACTGTGATGTGATGACACTTTTTGGGGCATTTCTTTCTACTCTTGTGCCATTAGCGTAGGATTTGCTGTAATAATGTGGTGTTTTTGCAGTCTCTCATTTGAAGAAGGTGCCGCCGAATAAAACTATTGCAGCCAGATTTTAAGGAAGTAGAAAAAAACAAGGTTGGAGTATGGAGTTGAAAGTTTGTATGAAGATTCCCAAAAACTGCTTCGTCCACTTTTAGTTAGTACATTATTAATTGCACACAGTAAAAGATCATAAATCTCCACAAACGCAATGTTTTTAACGATAATTACTCCCGCATGAATTTTTGCAGTTTTGAGCTTCACACCGCATAATATCTATATTATTCGCTGTGAGTATTGTAAAAAAAATAATTCCGACATGTCATAAGCACACAATTGTCACTCTCCCGTGGTATCACTGTTCCTCACGTTAATTAGTGATTGTTAGTCTTAACAAACTTCCATAAATTTCCGGCGGACATGCCATGAAATGATGCCGGCTAAATACGTGCATACATACGTACTATTACGTACGTTCATATAACGAGTTGCGCAGATGAAAAAACTCACTTTGCAGATTTTCTAGTTGAATTTTTTGAATAGCGAAGCGATCGCAATAGATCGTTTGCGAATCGTCAAGAGCAATCCCATATGTAAATATCGTATCACATTTTTATTGTCCCACATCATTCTCGTCAAAACCACAGAGTAAATGTCAAATCATTTACATAATCAGCTTTTTGGGCAAAGTTATGCAGTCTGGTGTAATTAAAGGTGTCATCTCGATAAGAATTTTTTGAAACTATCATCACATTCATCACTAGCATCTCATGGGATGAGGTAACATCTGACAATTAAATGGTTCTTGTGGAATTTGAGATTTATATTGTCATATCATTGTTACCCTCACATCTTATTCGAACCGTAAATGACTTTACGTAAAAACCGTTGCTCTTTACGAGTGATGATGACCCACATATCACCACGATTTTTACACTGTAAAAGTAAGTTTGTAATTCGCATCGAGCGCTTTATAGATATAATTACTGTTTACCAACTACAATAATTTGCCTTCCTTTGCAACCTCTTTCATGTGTAAACTATAAAATAAAATTTGAATGAAGACATGCAAGGTTTTATTCTGCACACCGCGATGCGCGAAGGATGCGATATATATATATTATCTTTCTTTAGGGCTTGCTTGTCGAAACTTACGATTAGATGGATGTAATAAAGGAGCAAATTTGAGAACTAATGGTGCAGAAAGGCAAAGGTTAGCTGCGCCTTGCATTTTTCAAAGAAAAACTATACTTTGATTTCATAGTCAAATTTTATCACCACAATACGCACAACAACGCACACCGCACCACTCCACACACGTATTATTCGCTTGCTTGTACAAAATCGTGTTTGTGTGATTTTGTGATTTAATAAGTGGATTTAATGATTAGCTTTTGGAGGTACAAGTTATTATATACCGCAATAAAAAGCTAGTCTTTTATTAATACAACAAACATACTTATTATACATGTCCTAAGAAATTATTGGAATATTGAAATGGTCCTCTGTGTGTTGGTTAAAACAACAAATGGCTTTCCGATTTTTTAAATATATATTCTAAATGAAGTAACAGAAACTAATGCTAATAACTACTTTCACGCACTCGTCATCTTTTAATGAACCAAATATATCATGGAGTATTTCATAATCCAATCTTGTAACCGATATAAAGTTACAAATTCATCAAAGCATTTTTTGAGGAGTCAGCATGAGATGAAATGTCATAATAACTTGTTTGCCGGAAGAATATCAGATGACCCTAATATAAGTCCTCAAATCACCGCATGACATCTTCCATGTTTAACATACTTTTATGGTCGCATGTATGTAAATTGTGCGTGAAGAAGTTGCATAAAAAACTTGCTAAAATATTTGTGTAATAAAAATTTTTTTATAAAAAAGGATTCGAAAATGGTTACTGATCATCTGACGACTAGAACATTAATTGTTTCTGATTTAATAATAAACGGATCCATATAAGAAAGAACCCCAAGAAAATAACATAATGAAGGACTGAAGTGATCGAAATGACATAATAAAAATAAATAGGAAAAAGATTTCCATAAAAACCATATAAGAAAGAACCCCAAGAAAATAACATAATGAAGGACTGAAGTGAAATGACATAAAAATGACAACTAACTCACGCAATAAAAAGTAAAGAAATAGCAAAAGTTCATTTCTGCTCTTATTTGGATTCTCTCTCCTCAAGTAATTCCAATCCAACAACTTCAAGTGTGTGCACAGTAGTAGAAGATGATGATGATGATATTGTAATAATAAAATGGACATGTTCGCATTTACTCCTACCGGCAACCGGTCGACGTCAATTTAATCAGGTACAGAATATGATGATGCGTCTTTAACAATCATACAAATAAATTGAATGAATGACGGTGACACCACAAGATGCGTACCTTTTTTGCAATCCACATGGAAGCCGGCTCAAGAAAAGTGTTAAAGAAAAGACGCAAGCAAAAGTGCATGCAGAAGGAGACAAATGAAAAAACTGCATCAATTCACCCTAAAAAGAATTTGCATAAGCTCCTCATATTATCAACATCGTTCATCGTCTTCAGCTCGTCTATCAGGTAAGACAGCTCGAGTCATCTTCTTCTTGACTCATCAACAAAGGATGCAGCTGAGAAAGAGGTATGCATATAAAAATATTTATTGCTGAACATGACTATATCCCCCATAAAGTGCATGCAATATACTCACAGTCACACACAGTGATAGTGATCATCAGCTCAGTTCGGAGCTTTTTAGTCAGTGGATGTGGATGTCTACATTTGTACAGGCAAAAGTAGTTTGTGCAGATTACAATCACGGGTGCCCCCAGACATTTCACACCTTTTTTATGGATTGAGGAATCAGTAAAGTGGCTCACCATCCCTTTCATTATCATTATTACGTATGACTACACATGTCAAAGAGCACAATTCGAGTAAATATAGTGGTTACCGCTAGCTAGCCGTCTTCCTACCTTCAAGTAATAAAGCAAAAAAGCAATGCAATGCAATGCAACCGTTATAGGGTTGGTTGAGGGGACGCAGGG
>JAANSN010006128.1:0-11092 GCA_036850665.1 Dicranocentrus wangi
CCATAAAAATTCATACCGGAACCAGGGTCGGAATGCTCTATCCTGCATCACCTCGCCAATTCTAGTTTCAAAAATCCCTGCAATTTAGCTTTGTTCGCAAATATTCTATTTATATTTTATGGAAAAGCTTTAGAATAGCCAAATTTCCGTACTGTCTGATTGCTTGTGTATACTGAATGTTTTCCCCATCCTGAGCATTGATACGTTTTCCCATGGCCGTCTCTTTTAATATTTCAACATTTTACGGGACCGTTAATTAAAACCATTTTTAAAACTATAATTTAAATTTCCAGCTTTGACGAACCGTAATTCTCCTGAATGAAACTCTGTATCTTACCACAAATAATGTCCAGTGTGCACCTCGTCACGTACGGAACAAAGTCGAACGTCTTTCCATCTGAATGCTTGTTTCTAAGAATTTTTACCATTTTCAGAGACTCTTGATTGAACAAGGGAAGAAAATCCTCTAAAATTTTAAAGTGGAAGGCTGGAGTGAGCATTTTCCTCCGGTTAAACCATTTTTGCCCTGTTGCAAAACATTTTACACCGTGGTTTGACTGACATATTGGGTGATTGCCTGTTTGTGAGTTGATATTATGTTTTGTTTAAAAATGATGATTACGAGTAGGTAGTCATTATTACCTTCACTCATGAGCAGCCCATCACCAAGCCAAGGACGCACAAAATCATAATCAAATCCTTTCTTCAGGATCACATTGGATGTTAGAACTTTCTGTATAGAGTGCGCAAGAGTCATCACATCACGGTAATATGTTTACAACAACAAAAACACGAGATTAAGTGGTAAGTAAATACATGTGAAAAAGCCAAGACAACTTTTATCCGAACCCAACCTCAATATATTTAGCATCATTCAACATGAGAAATCTTCGGTCCCCAGAAAATGTTTTTACCACTCCTCCATACTTCTGACTCCAACGGATGAGCATGGGAAACAGCTCTGTGCGTGTGCGTACATGAAATGGAAATGATTGGTTAATCACCGACAATGGACATGCCCGATAACTGAGGTTATTAACTCGGCCAATGTATTATGCTTTTTACCTTGTTTTGGAGTTAACAAGAAGTCAAAGGTGTGACCAATTATTGGCGGACGAGGAGGTCCCGGAAAGGCAGCCAGTAATTGATCCCTTCTTGACTTGTGAATAAACAAGTAGTAAAATAGGAAGCTTAGCAAGCCCCACAACAACAAGTCTGCAAGATCCAGCATGATGGCTACTCTTCTCACAAGGTTAAACTTTTTTGATGGTTACTACTACAATGCTGGAACTCGAATACTGACCGTGTGGACGCCAGAGAGTTGACAATTAATATATGATAGAAAACTATGGGTGTGCAGATTTTCATACCGTGCTCATAACCCATGGAGCACCAGATTGATAGTAAATAAAGATATTATGTATCAGCCTCATGTGCTCTCTCGCCCCTGATAACTCTGTCTCAATTGAAACTTTTCAGATATGAAATCAAATCGTCAACAACAAGTTCATAGACTACGTGTAGTAGTAATGCATATATTTATGCGATGACTATATCCGTCCACCCACGACTGCTTGTTACATTCCTGAGTACATTAATTTATATTGACGCAGATAAATATATATTGAGACGAAATGGATATTTCTAGTTTGCAAATATCCAGCTTCAGCTTGAACTCCGATGAGGACGATGATGACTATAGCGCTAGCCAACAAATGTGTAATCATATAAATAATCTGGTTGCATGCAATCTAAACACTAAAAACAGATACTCCTATGATATAATCGCATAGAAATAGAGAATAGTTTTAATTAAGTGAATTATGGTTGCGAATCGAGTGACCTTTTCCCCTATCAAGTTCTACACGTCATGAAAAACCTCAAAGCTCCGTTCAGTCCAGCAGCAGTCAACCGCAGTCAGACACACATAGTATCAACATCAGCATCAAAATCTACACAACTCACATGAGCCGTATATCATGCAATCAACAAAAAACAAGCAACAAGTAGGCATGCTTTAGGAGTAGTTTGCATTGCGCTAGACACATCCTAAAAATCCTAGCTGGTGCTTTATTTGGCGTTCTCTCCTCCAATTTTCATTTTGATCAAATCAACTGAATTGGTCATTTTTTGGTACATCACACACAAGTTAACTTAATTACAGGGCGACAGGATTAGGATGCACATTTTATTGGGAACATGGAATGCGTACGGGAAAGTCAAGGTGCATGACTGCAGGATGATATGATACCTGCTTCCGATGTGTAGTAGTTAGTTACGACATACCTATACTAATCGTTTTACCGGAACCCGTTAAAACCTTAGGTTTAACATATTGATGAGTTTGTAAAATGCCGATAAAAGAATTTGGTTTGTCATGTTATATTTACAACATATTAGGTGGTTTCTCTTCTCATGTCAATTTGTCTGCACAAAGCAAAATTTATTCAGGCTATCTACATGAAATGGACATGCTACGAAAGTCTATTGGAGATACCGTTTCTCTCCGGAGCGGAGACGAATTCCAAAAATCTTCGCTTTTCTACAAATTCCGTTCACTACGAATTGAGGTACCAGCTTCAAAATATTTACAGATGCTACAAAAAAGTATTATGTAGCGAGGTTCCACCTTGCTGTGGCAATGACAGGGTTGACGTAGGATTACATACATATATTATTCAAATGAAGGGAACCAGATTCAAATTGAGTCAATTTTCTGGCTACAAACGCCCTGATGGGCAAACGATAACATAAATGAGTGTGACAATAAATAATTGTCAATTTGCTGATAGAATCACAAGAATAAGTAGTAACTATATAATCATAATAAAAACACTATTGGGAAATCCTTTGGAGTTTGTAAACTTATGTATAAACCAGTACTTTACATAATGCTGTTGTATGAAATCTTGGCAAAATATCGCTCATCCACTCGTGTCATTTTTGTTTTTGCAATCTTCCTGACACTTCGTCCAACGAATGAATACGACATCCATCCTCATGATCCTTTTTATGTTGATTTGTTGTAACCATACTGCAGCAAGTCTACAACAACGGTAAAAAACAAAGTTCATTTTCAAATCCTACTACTTTTTTAGCATCCGCTAATAAGAAATGAATACACAAGTTCAAGAAAGCTTTCAATTTGCTTTTCTCTGCCGTCAATACGCTTACGAATGGAATGGATATATGATGATGAAAGATTTCGCTTTTTATACTCATATTCAAATAGCAAGGTTTACTGTGCGAAAATCCCATTAGCTCAGTGTACGCGTACTCTTTGCTTGACAGTGTATTGACAAAATATTGACATGTACTCAGCCAGCAGCATCAGATCACAGTGTTACTTCAAGTGTGCACAATCGACTAACGATATTTTGTTCAATATCCACCAGCACCACGCTTAAAACATTTTTGTTTTACCTTTATAGAATTTATCTTTGCTGTAAAGTCGACAGATGAGCTCCTTGTCCCAAGCCTCCCCTTCACACAGGCTTCCACCTAGACTCTCTGGTATTATTTTAGGCGAGAGGAATTTGTGCAAAGACTGGTAGTCAGGATGAAAGTGAATCTATACAAAACACAAACATTGCATTATTGTTGATATCAGCCCCAGGGATCACATATCAACATCACCAGCATGAAAACTGCGAATTGTTGGAGATGGATTATTGAGAGTTGAGCTGCGTTGGCTTGCTTTGCTTACTCTGCTCTGTATTTTATTTGACATGAATCTTTTTGCAAGACTGAAGAGAATATCGAATAGGTAGGGTTGATTTACTAAATGGATTGCCTTGTACCTGGCTGGGAAACAGTCCTGTGCAAAAAAGGCATAAAAAATAATAGGATTTTTGTAAGCATGTGATATGATCATCATCATCATCATCATCATCTGTCTGTACAACAGCAGGCTCATCTGATAAGCCGCCGCGCATCAGATTAGCCGATAAAACGCAAAATACACAAACTTGAAACATTTGAAGGAGTCGTCGGAATCCGGTCACCGAAAGTTGTTTAGCGTGGCCCATGCCCAGCCCATTGTGATCCACGATTACTTGGGCTCCAACCTTTTGAGATTCTTGGCAAAATGTCATTTCTTCGGCGACCAGCATGCAGGCCATTGTGATTTCCTCGAAGGAGGTGCAGTATGGATCCCACAATCCTACCAAAAAAAAGAGATTAGTCAGTTAATTAAGTATTGCTCAGGCAGGAGGATAATTTCATTTAATCCGTTATGTAATCCAATAATAATGGTGAGCATATGTACCAACTCGGAATACGAACACCTTCCGCTTGAATTCATCCCGATATCTGAGTACACCCACAGATCCCGAGTCCAACACTCGACGGAGCTCACTGGGGTAAAGCCGGCTGTAACTGGTTGGATGCTTGAGACGAATTCCATAATACAATTTGAGCTATATATGCACACACACACAAGAAATGTTAATCACTTGATTTCAAAAATCTCAAATCGCGAAAGGTACTCCCCATCATGTCAGGCTTAAAATGGCTCACATTTCTAAAAGCTGCCTCAGCGTTATACTTTTTTGCACGAACAAACCGCACTAAAAACTCATCATCTTTGGGACAATATAAATTAGACTCGTCTGCAAGCAAAGAGAATAATAAAACACACTCGTGACAATTCGGAATACACGCCCGGCTCAACAAGATTTTAACTAAAAACAGATTGACTAATAATTTACAAACCAATCAACAATAAAAATAATATGTATATTAGATTGGGGAACACCTTCCAGGAACTTCCGCAGCTCCCTAAGACAAAATCTCGCCCTTTCCTCCTCTCCAATGTTATTCTCCATAATCCTGCCCGCTATGCGCCAGCCGCCTCTCTGAAAGAACACTAACTCCCAAAAAAGTGTCAACCTATTCTAAAACCATAAATATGTCAACGTGCTTATTGCTGCCCCCGTGGAGGGATATGCCCTAGGTCAAGGCTTCCGCTGCTGATGATTGTCTCTAAAAACCTCTCTCGTGTCAACAATCCTTCTCTCAAATCTGCAGCCTAATCTAACTAAGTTAAGGACGGAACAAGAAGTAAGTAACTAGGATTTAGGGGGAACGAAAGGGACAGTGACACCGCGCCGCGCTCACAATCGTCACAACCTGTGTTTATGCATGCCCACTTGGCTGTGTGGTTCTGGTTGGTGCAGGTTATACCTCCGTCCGTCCGACTAACTAGAAAGTGTCCCAGCTAAATTACAAACTGCGTGACAATAGGATACGTAAACAGTTCTGCGAGTCGCCTCTGTCCCTCTGCCTCTCTGCTCTCTGCTGCAGATCTCGCTAAAATTTCAAAATTATTATTATTCCCTTTTCCACTCTATGCATACACGGTAGGGAGGATTGTGATTGTGACCTAAATTTAGGGAAAAAAGATGTTATAGCATTATATAACCTCACTCACATTGTGCACGACAGTAGTAGTAGTAGTATGGTAAATCAGGCAATTATGGTGTTCACTCTTCCGGCTCTGTGGCTTGAGCGCAGGTGGATAAGATTGCAACTTTGTAAGTGTGTGTGTGCAGCCTAGACAGACAGATAGAGTTAATCTCTGTGCCTTGGCTTCTTGGAGTCTCTCTTTGCAGAGAGACGACGCTCATTTACCTATTAGCGTGTTCACACAATAACATTTTGACCATCACGCTAATGTAATGAAGTCATCACCAACGTGAGTGAGCGAACGCGAAGGCCCAATATATTAGCCGAAAATCACAATATTTAAATTTCAAAACAAGTTATTTTCTGGTACGTTGGGCTCCCAACTTCATGTAAAGTTGTAATAAAGGACGTAACCTACTATTACCAACATATTATCCACTTTAGGTAGTACGGCTATGACGGACGGAGCTAACTGTTGTGAGTGAGCTTTGTAGATTATTCCCAATTGGTAATGTGCAGTTTTTTCTCTCTCGAAACGTTACCAATTTCTCAAATAGGTGAACATAAAAAATTTGTGCCATTTTGATTCTGAACTGACTAACATACAACTCTACATACATGGACGATTAATCTATACGCAAAGCTCCCAAGCCGTATTGGATTTGAAATTATATGCACCACCAAAGCTATACACAAAAATTATGACATTTGCATACCCTGCGAATTTTTCGCTTTATCCTCAACCTTCCTCGCGCAGGAGAGCCTTCTACTACAAAAAAAAATTATCAAGTGTCAGTTGACGTGATCCCAACATCCATTTGCCCAACACCCATTCATAAATTGTACAAGAGGAAAGTGATAGCAAACCGGTTTCCTCAATAGTTCGCCTAATACATTGTTTTCTTAAAGCGATAAGACATCACAGCGGAATGCCTGTGTCTTTTTGGAGTAGTACCCTCATTCTTGGCTCCAAATAGTGCACACAGCAGCAGCGTTGCAATGCAAACCTTAATTTCCCAAGCTGCAATGAACTGCATCGATAAAAAAATAATAATAAAAATTGAGTAATGAGGTGTGCATTATACAATATACTTCCCTGTATTCTCCTAAATTCTCGATATCGATATCCCAGTTTGTCTAGCGTAAACAATGTGTGATTGTGGTGGCACAATTGAATACAAAGTAGAAAGGTTTGTTTCAAAATGTTTTATTTGTTTTTTTAATGTTTTTTTGTTGGGGGATACGGCTGCGTGGGTTTTGTGGGTCATGTCATCATCCTGAAACATTAAAGTTTGTGTTGCATTGCATTGTACCATTTCGCTCGTGGGACATTGAGATTTGATGTGAATTTTAGAAGGCTACTGTAATTGCCTCGACATTTGAAATACGAAATATAAGTACGTACGTGTGTGCAGGGGATGGGGAACTGAACTGAAAGTGGTGTTACGACAAAGTGGCAATGTCATAACACTGACTCGACTGACTGTCTTTTTGGATTCGTTTTCCTTTGCTCATTACTGTGAATATCGTTACGGAGGTGGGCACGAACTCGCAACACAATTAGACACATTTTTTATTACTACTACCTACGTGTACAAATTCAAAATGTGTAATCGCGTCAGCGTCATCATATCGTGCTACCGTTGAATTTATGAGTTTGCAACATTTTCTCAGACCAGGGAATCGATGACTCAAAAAACGAAGCCATCAGGTGGGTTCGTTCTGCCTTCTGTCCTGTAGGTAAATGAATCAGGCTCTCTCTCTCTCCCCAGAACTGTGCATGTGTCCAGGGAAAATCCGGAAGAGAATTGCTCCGAGGTGGAGACTAATAATATCTAAAGCAAAGAGCTGCTTTGTAATCAACTCTGTAAACACCGCATTACATATAAACGAGCCGAAAGTGATTATTACAAATTACTAAAGTCACTTGTCCGTCTTTTCATGTAAAACCCCAAGATTCTGCCTGTTTCAAGGGTAGTCCATTGTTAGTGGTGGTGGCGGTGGTGGCTCAGAAGATGCCGCAGTTGGACAAAAAACGCCCCTCAACAATGTGTTATTTTTTTCCTTTTTGAAAAGTGACAGAAGAGGCTAATGCTAAGTACCTCTGCCTCTTTTCTCGAAAATGAGGAGCACAATGGTGTCCGATAATGAGAATGTGAGCACGATGTGAGGCGAGAGGAAGGAGGCAGACAGACAAGGGATTGTCAACTCCTTGGGGAACTCTTGAGTGAGGTCCTTTTGCGTAAAAATTTCGAGACAGTGCAGTGTTCCCTCACGCCACCACCGGTAAGCCACACAGTCCTTACCTCACAAGCTGCACTTCTCCATCTCTACAAATTGTGTTATAAAACAAAGTTATTACAACTGTTTCAAAAGTTGGGGCATAAGGTTGGTTGAACATTACATATATCGTTTAGCATCCAAAAAAAGTGTTTCATAATGTCCCCAAAAAATAAAAACTAAAAGTCTCATCGTCTCACAATGTTACATGTCCTACAAAAGTACGCAACTTCATATAATATTTGTACTGACTCTGACTCTGACTGTATTATGCTATGCATTGGCTCGACAAGAGATCATCCTGATTGATAAATGATCTTCTATTCTTCCCCGAGTCTTTAAAAGCGTGCATAAACCTGCTATTCTCTGCGTAAGCTTAAAAAGAACGACCAAAAGTGTAGTAGATAGGTATATAACTAACTATATATATATCTATGTATGTAGGTATATTGTTATTGTTGACTGGTGCTATTGAAGTTTGAAAAGTAATGGCCAGGTAATTATTATCTGGGCTCGAATCCTCCTTCCCTCATTGAATAGAAGCTTCTGTTGTTGTGAGAGCTCCTCTCTCACTCTCTCTCTCTCACTCTCTGTGAGCCTGCTTTATGTCCATCTTTTGACAATCAATAATTTCCCATGTTGGTTTTTACCCTTTGATTTACCCTGCTCACACCGCTCAGCGCTCAGCGTCCCATGAGGAGGAGGAGGAGGATTTCTTTTTTTTCTTTTTTTGACTCGTTAGAAGCATTTAAATCAACAACAGCATAGCAAAGCAGTCAGTTTACCTCTCCCGACTCCTTTATGATTACACTTGAGAATTGAGAAAGAATTACCACCGGAGGCTTGTTAGTTCTCGGCAGAGCAGATCGAGTGCAAAATGCAAATGTGCTTTGAATGGGGATCCATTATATATGCCTTGCTCACTTGACAAACTATTATGGTTTCAATATCATGATTGGCTTTTGACTAGCTGCTCGGACTAATCCATTAAAAAATTAGTGTATTCAGTACACGGACCGATTGTTGATTGTATGATTCTATTCGCCCTTAGTCAGCTGTCCAATTTTCACAATCATTTTTCAATAGCCGTTTAATTACGGCCCGACACTGGCCCCAGAAGAGTGAATGAATGTGTTTATTCTGCCATCAGAGAGAAGAGAGGAATGGAATAGGGCCTGTTTTTTTTTCTCGTTTGGTAATAATAATAATGCTCTTCTTTCATCATTACAATTCCGTCACGAATCCCATCCAGTGTCCATTGTCAATTATCACTTTGCTTTGCAACGGGGATTCGTCCAAAATAATAATAATGCTCTTCTTTCATCATTACAATTCCGTCACGAATCCCATCCAGTGTCCATTGTCAATTATCACTTTGCAACGGGGATTCGTCCATTGATCATGATGATGATGATGATCGTGCTATCTATCTTCAGAGACCGAAGCCGAGTGATGCTCATCTTGAAGCTCAAACAAGTTTGTTGATTAAAGCAGTCAGACGCGGATTAAAGCCGTCGTCGTCGTCGGTACAATATCAAATTTTGAAAAATGAACACTAAATTTGTAATCGCTGTGGAATGCAGGTCGGGTATATGTATGTAGGTATATGAACAACAAGGTTTCGGTTTTGTATGAATTTTATTGTTAGTCATGACTTTTATGTCGGGAATATGCATTTTCCCCTTGAATATTGAATAATATGCCCGAACGAACTGTAATTCGATCTAGCACATTTTTTTACAGTGTGATAATAATTACCATGCTACTAGAGACTAGAGACACTCTGTTCGACGAAACACTTTTTCGTTCGACAATAGGAAAACAAACGCCGTCAATGGTCCAATCGTTTACGGGGAATAACACAGCAAAGCGAATATAAAACAAGTTCGTGGCTTTGTTTCTTTTTTCAACCGGACGCATCACAACCGCATTTCTGGCTAAATAATTAATGAAATAGACATTCCCCACTGGTGTTTTAAATAATGAATCAAGAGGAATACTTACTATCTCATTCTCATCACATCACACATTATCAGTATCAGCAGGTTCTGTCATGCTTTAATTACGCACAATTATCGCGTAGCCATCAGCATATTCCGTACAACCAATATTATTATAAACAAAAGTAGTATTTATTTATTTTTTTGTTGTGATTCCGCTGATCTCTTTAACTTTTAATGCCGCTACTGTGCCCGTTCCGAATTTTATCATCGTCAGTCTCAATGGTATAAAAGAAGATAATCATTGGTTACATACAAGGAAGAGTTTTTTTAAACATTCCAAAAAACTACAAAAAGGCCCGTTAAAAACATTTTTGTTTGCAGATATCGGGAGCGGTGCTAGTTCTTCACTCCATGTCGGTGATAAGGTCCGACTCCCTCCAGATAGACAAGTACATCAGCAACATATTTCGTGAGAGGGATGCCTCCCGGTACCACGTCGAGATCCTCGGCTGCAGTTTCATCTCCATCATAACCGGGCTGTTTACGTCAGTCGGATCCCTCATGTACTTTGTTCACGTAATTTGATACAAGTTGAAAAAAAATTGAGAGAAAAAGGCTGTGTGTATTGAAAAACTACGTGACAGGTTGTGAGAAACTATTCCACTCTACTCTTCTTTCTGCATAGGAAATCAAACTGAATGGCTGGATTTGGATGAATTTCGCAGGGATTATCTCTCATGCCATTTGTCTCTTCATGTTGGATCAGCCAAAGTTCGTATTACAGATTTACTCCGAGTATTACATATCCCTGTTAGCAAACACCCTCTTATCAACGCTCGCCTTGTTTATGGGAATCTTTTTTAAACTCTACTGTGTACTCACGAAAAGCTACTAACTAAAACTGAAAAAGCAACAACAACAATATATATATGATAATTATATACAAGAAACGGGGAGTGAATTGGTGGAACTGCTGCATTTTTTATTAAAATTAAGTCCGTATCCATGTTCTGCCTGCCCCTATCATTTTGAATAACAAGTCGTTTTCCGTGTAGCTACAAGATCTACATTTTATGGCTATATTTGTTTTTTATCACCCAAACGGCTGGTAAATGGCATTTTAAAAGGTTTCATTGCATTATTCCCAGAGTCATCATCTCCATTCAAGGAGTGTGCCATTGTCACCCTTCTTGTCCTCCTCATCGCCGCACATTCATTCACTGTCTGTCGCATACACAGTATGACTTTTTGGCATTAGCTACGCTACGCTCCACAATACACATCACAGACAGAGCATTTTACAGCATTAAATTAATGCACGGACAGGCTTTGACAGTTAGTGGCTTTAGCAGCAAATAGTTACGGAAAAAAACTTGTTATTATTCCCATTTATAAGTATTTACACTGGGACTGTCATAGACTGTACATACGCAATTACCACGATATAATATTATTATACGTAA
>JAANSN010006129.1:0-11092 GCA_036850665.1 Dicranocentrus wangi
TAAGGGGAGGGCACACAACTGGGGATAAAAAAAAATCTTTAAAATAATTTTCTTACTGGATGTACCATATAGTCACGACTTGGAGGATTTAATTAAGCTTTTCCTGATGGCTTATATGATGCATGGGATGGTTATAAAGCGAGTATAATAGTATTGGATGTAGAATTTGAAAAAAATTCACCTTGTGATGAGAGTTATATATTCAATTATTCCATTAGTTATATAGAATCTCTGGTAGGCATTATTGGAATTGGGATATCAATGGGTTTAATTGACGGGATTTTTTGCAAATCCCGTAATAACACTACATCTCCATCTTTTTTTATTGTTCTATTCCTCAGCTGTACACTGGACAAGCTTAGGCGGCATAGATTTAATTTATATGTACCAGCATAATAGATATTGTGATGTGTTCCAAGCTAATGGTCTTTCACTGTTTATAAACGTAAGTGTCGCATAGCCTCAGTTATAGAGCACACACAAATAAAAATCGGGAGCAGGCTTTGTGAGCGTGTCTCTTGCGCGGAGTCTAAGCCAGGTGCAACTAATCACTAATTACAGAAAATTGAGGGGAGCCGAGGCAGGCAAGAAAATAGATTTGTATATGAGGTCTCTTACTTATTATATCCTCCTCGGAAAGTATGCCGTTGGGAGGAGATGATATGATAATAGACTTTTTAGGCCTTTTGTTTTCCTATATTCCGTTGGAGACACGTATCGTATCGCGTCGCTCGTCACAAGTCACCGGATGTTCAGGATTGCCCCTGAAGAATAAAGCACGACACAATGTGCTCTAGTCGTCGCGTCGTCCTCTTCGTCCCTAGTCGCTAGTATCATATTTAACTGGAAATTCCTATACAGCGCAGCGCAGCAGTAATGCATAACAATAATGCATTACTAGCTTTTGCTCCTCTTCTAGCTTCTCATTGCAAAAAAATAAAGACTGGCTGGGCGCTTTTGTCAGTGGTGAGGAGGTGACGCAGGAAGGCTCGAATTACTTGTTATTTTCCACTTGCAAACACAGCAGAGAATGCCCAAAGACAAAGGGGAAATGGGCCTTTCTTGTTTTTCTCAACTTGACTTTGTTCTTTCGGCCTTTTGTTTGCGAAAAAAAAATCTGCAAAAAAAACATCCTATAAAGGAGAGGCTACTACGTGTGTATCCCTATACTACTTGTAGAGAAGTCTATAGTTGACGGGCTAGCGAAAAGCATTTTTAATGTGGGATGGTACATTTTAGAAAACGTTTGTCCATTTTAAGTGCACACTTTCCCCTTTTTTATTACCACTTTCGGGAAACACACACAACTTTTCCTACTGGATCCTTTGTTTTTTTTTCTTCGGGTGGAACTTGGAACTGGCTGAGGGTTCGGTTTTTGAAGGCGGTTCGGGTTCGTGTCTATCTCAGGTTGTTGTTCCCGCTAGAAATTAAAAATTTATTTAATTCCACTATTGGCCTACTTGTGTGCAAAAGGAGATTGTGTTTTTTCTCCTTTAGAAAATTTATGTTGGAAAACATTTCCTCGTGTAGTAGGTCTCTACATCGAAGCCTAAAATATAGTGTTGCTATCCGTGCCGTGCCCGGGCCGGGTTAGTAACCAAGTAGTATTTAACAAGGTAAGGTGACTTTCGATTAGAATTAGAGCCCGTGTGTCCAGACAGTGGTAAACAAGAGAAAATTGACACCCCGAAAATTACAATTGGATGGATGCAAATTGGGCTAATGTCCACAATAAATGTTTGACGTCAGTTTTTGTGGTATTTTTACGTATATTCCCCTTGTCAAAGTGTACTCTGACAACTCTGAAGGAATTACGAGAGGACATTGCTATTCATTCCTGTATCCTTAAAAACAGAGGGACGTTTTATCAAGTGGTGGCGGCGCGGTGGTGCCATAGTTGGTTTGGTAAAAAGAAAAGTGTCGTGAAATCAATTTTCGTTTGTTCAACCCACGACACTAAGCGAACTCAACCACCCTGTAAGGCTGTAAGACAAGTCAAAATCAAAATGTGTAGAATTCTGGCTTCGCAATTTGCTTGTAATGAACAAAATTGGCGAAAAAAGAAAGCAACTTTGTTACCTGTTATTATTATCATGCTTTCACACATGCTTCCACGTTCTATCACGGCCACGGCGTATCCACTCTTTCTTTGCAAAGGCCATTAACCGAGTTCGAACTCAACTTGTATAAACAAATAACAAAAAATCCACTTTTACGTCTCCATTATACCATACGCTGCGGAGTGCCGGGGGGGTGTGTGTAATATTCACAAAAATGTAAAAACTGTTCGCTTTTACCATCTTGTTGTCTACCCCGATGGGATGCGATGAGGGTGTTTGGGAAAAGAGAAATAGCAACAAAAACAAAAAGTTGCTTTACCGGCCAATCTTTTCTCCATATTAAGCCATAACAGTTATGATGAGTTGGAACAGCTATACCGGCTACCAGGTTCCGGATAAACGGGGTTACAGAGAACAGTGTAACGGATCTTTTGACAATCCATCCATCCATCTCATTTTATTATACATAGACATACACGGCTTTCCGGTGAGTTGAAAGCATGAAATGTATTAATCAGAATGCTATATATACTTTTATTACTGTCAGTCCGACAATTACCGGGATGATAATGGAGGGGAGGAGGAGGAGGCAAATAATTTTCCGTTTTGTTTTGTTCCACTACTCCATACTGTCGCATTGTCGGATTGAAAAATGTGGGTGAATAGCCGTGAATATGTATGCGAAGCAATATAATATTGTTTTTGGGAGGGAGGGAGGTTTTTGGGGAGTATAGAATTCCCAAGGATTTCGCTCCGCTACCTATTAAATCATCATCAACCTAAATATTACACACGGAGACGACGAGGTTTCATTTTGCTGAGAAAGTGCGCACTGTATTATTTAGCAAGTTTTGCTGGATGCTCTCGATGCTCCCCGCCCCGCCGCCGCATCCGCACTTCCTGAATTTCACCAGGGACTACAAAGACCCAACTGAATTGCGGGTTTTCCCCCGAATTCGCGTCATGATTTAACTAGTTTGAAAGGAACACTATCTCGTTTCACCTTTTTTGTTTTTGGAGAATTCTTAATTATATAACGCTCCTTGAGTGAACAACGGCGGGGAGGTGGGAAGGTGAACATGGAGTGGGATGGAGGGAGGGCTCGGCTGGAATTTATGGGGCAAAATTCTCTTGCTTTTACGTTGACCTGCCTATTCCTTCTGACTGTGCGGATGAGCTCGTCGTTAAAAATTTTGGACGGTTTTTAGCATGATAACTTTATTAAGCTTGGATATGGATTTCAATATACACTTGAAAGTAAAACAGAATATATGAACGCATAATTATATGTATATCCATTTTATTGTGGAGGAAAGTCACGGGCTCCGTGAATAGAGAATAAATGGGAAGTTAAGAGATAATAATAACTAGGAAAGCGAAGAAAGATACTGTTACAGCTACAATGACAGTTAGACCAGGGCTCTGCAATCTTGACGACACTGACTCCCTTGCCCGCCCCTTTCTGACCTCAGTATCTTCCAGTCCAATGTTACCGATTTGATTTTGGTTACAAGCTTCCTCCCCGCTTTCTATCTTCGTATTGTCACAGAAGCACAGGGTTACTGCTTGGTACACCGTATATAACGGTACGGTACAAGTGTTTACCGTGATGTTATGGGTATTCAGCTCGCAACCTTTTATAATTTCAATCCGATTCCCTTCATATGTTTCCACTTTGAGAATCCAACATAGTTGATCGGTGTTGTTGCAAGCTCGTGTTTCCCCCACGTGTGAGTTAGTGCCTGTACAAGGCTCCGAATCGCACAGCCAGCATTCCAGTGGTTCTGGTTCTGGGGGTGGAGGAGTAGGTTGATTACTTGGTGGTGGTCCCTGTTGAACGTCTGTTGAATACAAACATAAACAATAACAATGAGACATGGAGCATGAGTGCATCATCACATCCACGCTCATTTTTCCTGTAATGCATTTGAGTTGTGGGAGTGCGCGGGAGGATGATCGAGTACCTTGAGCATAGACAACGTGGCAGGGAGTCACGTTCCAAAGAGCAACACAGCCGGAAAACAATAATATGAGCCTCATTTGAGTGAATTGACTGATTTAAAAATTGGGCTTAATGATACCAAAGGGCCCCCTCTCAGATTACGATTTGGTGGTGTGGTATGAATTCCTGACAGGATGTAGTGTCTAAAAACGTTGAAATTAGTTGGCGGAAACGCATAGTACAAGGGAAAATGACCCTATCGGGTGGCTGATTTTAATAGGATTTCCAGTGAGAGGATAGGAATTTTTAGTTATAACAAACTAATTTATGCTCGGTTGGTTGAGAGGTTAGGTTGCAGCAGCATTCAAATCTTGTTAGGGTAGGTTAGGTTTGATTAAAAATACAAAAATATTAGTCTATAAGGTATTTATAGAGAAGGGATTCGCCAGAATACGTATGATATACGTAGTTACTGTTACTATGGGCAAGCTACAATTTACACGGGAAATCCCATTAAAATCAGCGACCCGATAGGGTCCATTTCTCTTCAAGTATGCATTTCCGCCAAATAATTTCAACGTTTTTAGACACTAAATACTGTCAGGAATCCATACCACATCACCAAATCGTAATCTGAGAGTGGACCCTTTGGTATATTTGTTCCAAAAATTGACACGAGAGAAAGGAATATATTAAATGGTCAAACAAAATGGGAGTTACAATACAAATCGTTATGATGATGGTCCATGTGTTTCAAATGTGAAAGTGGAGGTGTGCATTTTTATTTGCTTTTTTGGGGTCCCGGTCCTGGCTAAATACTATTATTTTTGTCGAAACAAGGGACCCCGTTGCCCTAGAAAGTAACTCCATATTATGAGGTTATGGAGTGAAAATGGAGTATAAGTACACAGTAGGGTATATATACACCCCCACCCTCCCACCTCCAACATTTTCGAAGGACATGGGTGGGTGGGTGGATGATGGAGCTACCTATCTATTTTAAGGATTCTTATTACATCTCCTAAAAAGAGAGAGTTTATTAGTCTCGAAATGAAAAAGAAGTTGGGACGTGAATTCCTATGTAAATAGCGTAAATGAGTGCTTGGGCCATAAACAAATCCATATCGTGCTCAAAACGACTTACACTTTCACTCCAACCGTGAGTCCTTGACTTGACGAATATTTACCAAATAGAATCTCCACCCGAGACCCGACCCACAGCAACTATATAATTCCCACTTTCATTCCCTCACATCCCGGCAGCGTTTTTTCCCAGAAATGCGTGACTAATTAAGTTAATGAAATTAAGTGACGGGAATGTCAGCCCGTCATGAATGTGTATGTTGTATAGTCTACGTCTACACACATAAAGCGAGTTTTATATATGCTTGCTTGACATTATTTTTTTCCCTGTTGAGGAGCACCAACGAACTTGCTTGCTTGTGTATAATGCAATATGTGACATAGTTGACTAGTCGCTGAATGCGATTTTCGAGGACAAATTACTGGAATTCAGTCCACTCAACGGGTAATAGCATTATACCCTGCTTTTTTTCTCCGTCTTCCAGCTTTCGAGTACTTTTTTTTCTCTTATTTTTAATTTACTTATGCTGTCCTACAGACAGAGACACACGAAAAGGGGGAAAAAACAGAGTTGGGACGAGCCAATCCGTTTACAAAAGTATTTAAATGTCATGCTGCTGGCTCTTGAATGCGAATCGGAGAAAATCCGGTTATACCGGAGGGAAACTATTTATATACGGACGGAGAGTAAATAAGTGCTGGAAAATGGAGGAGGAAAAGTATGTCTTGGCCGAGAAAAAAAAATTCCGGTACGTAGTTTCTCCATAATTCAAAAAAAAAACGGAACGTGGACTGTCTGCTAACAACGTGATTTAATCCTCCTGCTCAGTTATTCTCTCTCTTGATCAGGATTTTGACTTCTTTTTTCGTCTGAAAATAATTTAGTGAAGAAAGCGGGATTTTTTGCGAGAAGAAATGCTCTTTTTTTAAAGTACAGATACAATGGGACTTATGCAATTATTGACGGTTTGATATTTAATTATTGTGATGCAACATTTCCCCGTGATTCCTCACGGGAGGTATACTTGAAAGGAATGGAGTAATGGATTAAAACAAGATTTTCTCCGACTTGTAGTTATACCTATTTCAAGCAAACTATGGGGATGTGTGTGAGAGAGAGGGAGAGAGAGATGTAAAGAAGAAGGTTGTTGTTTATGCTTTTGACACGTCATGTTTTTACAGTAGGAATTGCACTGAATGCTTACTGGTCGCCGGTTGTGCATCACTGAAAATACGCTTTATTAAATAGGTTTCTTAGGACTAGATAAAAATAAAACCCTCATTTTGGTTAAGATTTTACAGCTTACTATTGGAAAATAACTAAAGACAAGTCATTTTGGTTTTATTACAGGAAACAAACGGGGAGGATTGGGAAGCTGGAATATTACATTGTCGGAAACATTTCTGGTGAGTACATTGGAACTAGATTTCAAACCTATGTAATATTGAACTTCGCTGATACAAAACAAATATTTTTTCGGCGTTTTATTAAACAAACTGAGTGCTCAAATATGCTTTAAAAATATTGACTGTTCATTCTTTATACCCGAATTTTCACCCATAGCAAACCCGCAACAGTCTCAATCAGCTCAAAACAAGTGTTTTTCACTTGCATCACGAGGGCAATGCACTCACTCTCCACATGTACAATACACCACACTCGACTCGCTCCTCATTACATCTCTGAATCACTCAAGTTCCATAAATTTGCTAAAAGCGCCAGTAGACCAAGACCACCATCACAAAGGAGTTATGGCATGGCGCTTCCTTTTCCAACTCTAAATAATGGTTCCCCAATCTACAAATTAGAGTCAAAATATCGATAATCTTAATGTGATTTTGCATACATACATCAATACAGGGGCTGTGTGTTGTACACGGAAAATAAAAAATGCTGTTGTATTTCCAATTCTCACAACTCTTCCTCACTCACTATTTTGGCTCTTTCACATTCCGACATTCCAATCCATCCGTCTTTTTGCCAAAGCGGAGTGCACTCTCTCACTCACTCTCTCAGTCAGAGTATCAGTTCCAGTATAGATTAAGTGGAAGTGGATACACTACAAATGCAACGCAACTTCAGGCAGGAGGGCAGCGCAGGGCACTCGATCCACCACTTTCCTATCCCGATATGGAGTGGAATCCACGTTGCCAAAAAAGGAAAAGGCGATACTGCTATTTTCGTTCGTTCGTTGTTGGTTCGTTCATTTTAGTCGTTAGTCAGGATTGCTCAAATTCCTCCTTTTACATACTTAAATGTGATTAAGCTTCGTCGGATACTGTTAATTTAATGAAATCCTAGTGCCGTCCAAAAGGGCCGGAAAGCTTCCATTTCGTGGAGTAAACATGTGGAAACAAATGTGTGAAGCTAAATAGCGGCGGAGTTTTGCTGGAGTGCCAGCTGGTGCAAATATATGAAACCTATATGTATATATGGAGCATGGAACATGTAACCCCGGTTATTGGTTTCCCGTTCCCGTTCTTCTGTTGTGTAGTTTTTGCGGTGGAGTTGTCATATCACGTCAACTCGAACAGCAGCATCATGACGATGCGATACCTGAGCGCGCACAGCTTGCCATCTCGGAAGGAACGAAAGCTATATATACTTATCTCTTTATAGTTTTCATTATTTATTGCGTTATGTATAGCATCGTCGTTCGTTATGAATTGGGGTTTTGAGAGTTGAGTGTCCGTGAGCCTGAGCCTTTTGAATAAAAACCTTAATGCTAAGCTGACATCAAGGCTAAAACCTGGGGCACAGCTGGAAAACGGAAACGAATTATAAATATCACTGACTGTGCGCCTTTCATACTTTTGGTAATTATAAGTTGAAGGATGGGGCTCAACTCAACCCACGGATTTACGGACCTCCACCACCTCACCTCCTTGTTTTTGAAAGCTTTTGTTTTTATTTCGACTCTGCATGAGCCAACACAATAATCTCTGACGTAGGTAGGATATATATGTCGGATCCTTCTAGAAGAATACAAAATCCACAGGAAATTAGAGTGGGCCCTTTGAAGAACATTGTGACAATGGGATCAGTCGGAATGACAGGCACTTCTCATAAACGAATTGATGCAAAAGATTGAGCCTATTGTCTTGAATGATTTGTCAAGATCCTTCCTTCCTCCTCCTCGGACTGTTCGGATGTCGTGAAGACAGTTCTAATTGGCTTTGCAGAATGCATAATAATTCCACCTAAAAGGAGCATTCCTACGTCATAACGCCATAAACTTGGAACTAAACACTAAACTTGGGGGCATATCACACTTTTTTTGTACAAGATTACATCAACAACCTGTCATCTGTCATCCAGTAAAAGTTGTATACCTATATACATGTATATATCGCCAATTTGCCATTAAACACGCTCACTTTCGTGTGAAGTGTCATTTCTCCCAAAATGCGTGAGACTTTATATCATTATCATCAACTTGTCAACTCGTGTTTCACGAGAGAGCTAATAAGATGACGATCATGAAGCCTCATCATCGCTTCCCTCCCATCCAGCTGTTGACTTTTTTTTTACTTTTCGAGATTGGAAAGTGCGAGGCGAAGAAAAGCATTTTCCAGCAATTTCTTACCCTCCTCCTCCTCTCCCATCAGCATTTCCTCATGCATTGCATTTTCCATCAAATTCCACTCATCCGTTCTTTATTTAATACAACCCTGTTTTTCCCGACTTTTCTGGTGCAGAGGACCAAAAAAGCAGAGGAAAAATAAGGTTGGAGCGGAGAAGTAGAAGACGAAGAAGAAGGAAAAAAATTGGGTTCCCTTTTGAGAATTTTGTTTTTCCTTCCGGGGAACGACCTGGAGAACAAGGACATATACATATAGTCAAGTGAACTCGCTCAGCCAGGTCGAAACGAAATGGTTAGTGCAGAGAGCAAACTACTCACGCTCCATGTCCTCGTTGGAGGCTCTTGATTCTGACCTGCTGGTGGCTAGGTAGAGAGGAGAGGTGGATTCAAATAGAATGCATATATATAGGGATGCATTTCTAAAAGGAGGAGGTGACGACGGGAAAATATGGTGTTGATAATCATGAAATATGTATGTATATATACAAGTATGCTGCGTATAAAGCATATAGGACAGAGTAAAAGTACGGCTTTTTTTACGCGTCCAAAACAACCCACTTGCTCCATAAACCTGTTCACTCGAGAGAGTCACGTAGAACGAAATACCGGGCTATACACTTTTCTCATGCTCAGAAAGCGTCATTTTCTTCCTTTTCCTTGTGCATAGCATTCCCCAGCCATAAGTGCAGAAGAGCAGCTGTTGAGAGGAAACTTTTTTGTGCATGGAGACAATTGGTTGTATTAATGGGAAGGAAAAAGTTGTAATAAGATGAGTTGTAAATACTACACATAAGACGAGTAAAAGTAAACTATTATGTGTATTGCTATTGCTCATTGCTCCAGCTCCAAAACAACGGTGAGAGTGGGTGAGGGGTACACATATACACACACATCTTTTTTGAATTTTCACTTTACACAGCTTATATACCCCACTTTTTTGCAAGTTGAACATTTTTTGCTATCCAGGCTGCAAAGGAAAAGGCAAGGCGTCGGAGGACTTTTTCTCCGTTCAATTACGTCTAGACGTGCCCGAGCACCCGAAATTGGGCAGGGATCTGTGTGTGTTCCTTTCGGAAGAAACGGCTTTATCCCGGGTTTTCGCTTACTTTTCTCCTGCTTAAAACAAGGATTCTCGAGGTGGGCTCCTTCTTAGTTCTCACTTCGTGTTTTGGGTACACAACAACCTGCAGAAGAAAAAAAATGCACGGGGAAGCATGCATCCGGAGCGGAGGAGAAGAATTTTTTTTATTTTGGAGTAACATATTTATATATATAGCACATGCAACAGACATGGAATGGTAAATGGTAGTACTACTGGATAGAGTTTCATGGGTTTTGCCAAAAAGTTAAAGAAAAAGTGTATGACCTATATCAAAGCGTACATTTTTTTCTCAGAGTTGGAAGCGCGCTCATCTCGAAAATATTTAGTTTTTTTTTAATTTTCCAAAAAACAAATTCATAAATCCACCTCAATTGAACAAATCTTTTACAGGAAATGCACGGGGATTTAAAAAGCATTATACAAATCAAAAACTATCAATTAAATCATGATATCTAGTCAGAAGAATAATAATGTTTGAAATGGAGCGACAAAATTGTCGTTGGTTTCCACGTTTAAAAAAAGGCATAAATGTCACGGCACGGAGCAAGGTCTCGTAGTATGCAACCCCAAACAGAACCTTTTTCCTTTCGCTGAAAGCGAGCATCCCAAATTGGCACACTTTTCAAAAAATCATGATCTTGCAAAAAAANTGGCACACTTTTCAAAAAATCATGATCTTGAAAAAAAAAGGCGAGAATCTACTGACAACATTCTCATCCACATCCACTCGAGAAATTCCTCGTACAAATGAGACGAGCCCGGTTTCTTCCTAGCTTCAATTTTTTTTGCGGAAATTTTTCCTTGTCTCCAGGATCGGTTATGCCCCCACCGGATAACTGAACATGGCAAGGTGTAGTATTCCACCGCGTGAAGGTAATCACAATGTGAGTCGTGACCTCATATTTTTTCATGTGGGAAACACAACTTGGGTACGTAGTACGTATATCCAACGTATATATAGGTATCCAACATTTTTTTTTCCTCTTCCACTCACTCTGCTTTCTCTACGTGACTATATCGCCAACAATATGAGCCCAATTTTGAGACAATAAGACATCCTCACTCACTCAGTTAACCGCTGCCTCTAACTTTCAACTTTAACATTTTCCCCCGCCGAAATAACGAAAAAAAAATCCTATCCGCCTTCTGACACGATATATGCCGCACCGCCACCAAAAATCCGTTCATTTCCTCCAGGGTAGAGCTATACAGCACGGCCTGTTTGAAGGGAGAGCGATTTCCACAAATGCACTTTTAATACCATACCTCCAACTTTCCAAGTTTGTCACGCAATGCACCACCACCACCACCACCACACCAC
>JAANSN010006130.1:0-11090 GCA_036850665.1 Dicranocentrus wangi
AGTTCACGCTCGACCAAGGCGTCATAAGTCATGATGAAAGTGTCCTGATTGGCGAGATTGAACGTGGAGTCGGGGGACATGGACACTCCAAGGTTGTATTCTATGGAGGACGTGTACTGGAGGAAGAAGCCGGTGTTGGAGGAGGAGGAGTTGGAGTTGTTTCCCGAGAAGAAGGTGATCATGAGGGAGGTTGTGCGCTCAAATGTCTCTTCGCCAGTGGTATTTCTGGAAATAAATGGAAATTAGTTGGCGTGTTGAGAAATATTCAACATAAGATAAGTGGGGATGGGGATTGATAAAAATTTCCTTGCTGGTTCTTACATGGTGCGATGTCTGAGACCATGGGCTGGAGTGGCTCCAGTGATGATCAACTTTTGTGTTGGGTCATCAGACGAAAATCCCAAATAGCCCACGTCCACGATGAACCCCGTTGTGTTTTCTGGGTGAATCATCCAGACGCATCGCACGTTGGAGGGAACAGGCTCAAACGGTTTGTAGGATATCCCCCCGCTGGCTGTCTGGATGAAACTGCCGCAATCCTCTGCAGCAATCATTGTGGCTGCTAGAGCCAATACTGAAATGAGAAATACTGACTTCATTTTTAAGTAAAATCTGAAAGGGCTTGGCCAGGCGTACAAGTACTGCGACAAGTTGGAGGTGACGACGGTGGTGGACCAGATGATGAGATGAGTGACTGCCAACGAGAAACGGTTTCGTCTTTTATACCCAAAAACGCCACAGACAGACATCGTCATCGGTGTCCAGTTCAGGTTTGATTTGAGATATTGTTTAATTAAGGAGTCTGAAAAATATGTAAAAAAAATTGACGGTTGACGTTGACGTGACATATTAAAATGAGCTTGCCTTGTGCAAAAATATTTAGTTCAACAAGTATCAAATTTAATTCGATACAAATCAATGATAATTTTCTGAGGATGATGACATTCGCTGATAAAGTGATGAAAAAAGGATGCTTACGCAATTCTGATGAAAAATATATTAAGGTGGAACCGAGTCGGACGGCTCCATTCAGAACAATCCAATGAATGAGTAAACGATGAGAGACGACGTGACATCTTGAGATGGGATGACGCCAAGTGATGCAAGTATTCACACCTGCGTGATGTGATGATAAAAGTCTGTTTGCTTGCTACATTATTGCTCATTTTGGTTATCGCTTCTCCTCTCAAGTGTTTTGCTGGCACATTAAATTACGTAAAGGTGAGACACTTGAGTGACGTGCAGTGTGCAAATGTGATGAAAACCAGAGACACACACCGAGAACCGATATGAGCATGATGGATTGGATCATGCATGCAGGGAAAGGATGGATATATAGATAGGTATACAATTTTAAACCTGAAACCTGTAGGTGCACAACTACCTAATTGCGACCGGTATTCCCGTATCACTCATCACGATAAAATGAACGAGTGAGCCAAGCTATGCCAGTGCTGGTAGCTCATGGATGGGGGTATAGCTCAGTGGTAGAGCATTCGACTGCAGATCGAGAGGTCACGAGTTCAAATCTCGTTGCCCCCTGCCTACTTTTTTACAATTGTAGTTTATTCATTTTGTACTTTAAAAATCACGTAGTATGTACTTAATAATGGGAGAATCGCTTGGAATAAAGCCAGCTTTTCTCAAAGGCACCATTCATTCCGAATAATGGCCTCATCTTTATCATTTATGTTATTCCCAAAATTTTTTAAAAATAGCAATTTATGCAAAGAAAAAAGTCGCGGGGATCTCTTTGGGTTTCTCCATACAACATTCTTCGTAGTACATTATTTTCATGTTTTCGCCAAAAATACACCTGCGTCATTCTCAATGTTTACACGAAGTGCATAAATCTGGCATTTAAGGCACCCTTTGTATGAACATGAACCCGCCTTTCTCTTGTCTCTTGCCTCACATCAGTGTAATAATAGTTTGTATTAAAAAGAGGTGCATTTGAGGGGAGCAGGTAAGGTAAATTTTCACCATGCTCATATAAGAGTTGCTTTCCTAACAAAAACAAGAAAGTGCATGTTTTGGCCTTGTTTTTCTATCAAGAAAGTTGTTTTTTTGACCTACATTAAAACATTTCAGACTTGAGGTACTCCAATATCGCTAAAAAAAACATTAGACTTCGAGGAGCGTCCGGAAATCCCCATCCACTTGCAGCAAGCAAACGTCCAAGTCTCAAATCTATCCAGACATCCTCCAAAAATGCTGACAGAATGGGAAAAGTTTGGCTTCAAGCTCCACTCCACCTTGCACTTTTACTGCTTTCCCCTCCCGTTCCACTGGAATCCCGACTACACCGCACTGGTTGAACTCCAGCCACGAATAAAATGGCTGCCCTGGATGGGCGCCATGTCATCCGTGTACTTGGCCGGATTGACCTGCCCGCTCGTGATATTTCTCAAGCTGACCGTTTCTCCAATTCCCGACTTTTCCCGTGTCAACATGGCGCTGCTCCTCCTCTTCGGCTCCATATTTGTTACCGTTGGTCACATCTCCCTCCTCCTCATGAGACAAATCAGGGCCGCTGCCAGCGCCTTCAACAACACGCTCAGCATCCTCTTCCGGCTCACTTCACGCGCCGGAGTAAACGTAAACCAGGGCGTGACCGTGAGCCTTGGCCAGTTTCTCTGTCTCGGGATGCTAGTGGCCGCCCTGTTCCCGTTCATTTTCACTCTGATCTGCTTGGTTACCGACTACGACCCATTTTACTACATTCTGGAGGACCTCCTCCTCCCTAATCCAATGTACCGCTCCGGAACTTGCATTTTATTTGGACTGAGCCTTCGAGCCGGGCTCCTCTTTGTGATTGGCGTGGAAGCACTGCGGAGCTTGTCCTTTGTGCTGGCACTCCTCTTCGTCCTCATCCGAATGTTTGCGGAGGCTAAATCCTCGATCGAGGAATCTCTCAGTTTGCAAGAGTTTCACCGCTTCTTCACGCTGGTGCGGCTGCTGCTCTCGAAAGTGCAGGGCTTCCTCCACACTTTTATCTACCTGGCTCTCACGGTTAGCTTCTGGGCCGTGGTCGCTTGTTCCTGGTTTCTGGTGCGGGGACAGGGGAAAATGCCTGGAATGGCGTACTTGGGCATGCTCATCACTTTCCTCACTTGCGTGGTCTGCCAGGCCATCCTCATTCCCCTCCTCTGCCACACTTGCAACGCGTTTTTGGATCTGGTGGAGGCCCACCGGAGGGATGCGCGGAGGCTGTATGTGGAGACTAAATTCCACAAATATTTGTTGGCCTGGAAGGAGGCGAAGGCACTCGCTCCGATTACACTCCGCTACGGCCCCTTCTACACGATTGGGAAGGAGTTCATGTTGAACTACACGCTGCTCCTGGTGACCCGCTCCTTTGATGCCATTCTCGTCTTTGACTACAAATAATTCTCCAAGCAAGGCTTCAAAACCATTTAAAATGAAACGACCAGACCGTGGATGTTGAATGGTGAAAAGTGACCAACTCGCTCCTGCACATGATGAAAAGCTCTTTTTTGCTACATTACTCATTCATTTATTATCGCATCTTCTGTCGTGTGTTTTGGTTTGAGACTAACTAAATTGTTGGAACACGTGGACGATGTTTACAAATGTGAGGATCAATAAACCACACCCAGAAAGAATCAATTTGAAAGGCAGTGTGAAGTGTAACATGGTTGGATGGAGGAGAGGATGGGTAAAGCAATAATATTTTGAACCTGAATTTGCAGGTGCACCACATCCAGTTGCCATCCTGTGTTCGCTAATTGTGCTACATTACTTGCTCAGGATAAAACCCCCGAGCCAGTCAAGCCATGTAAATGCTGCTAGCTAATGCAAGTATGGGGATACGGTTCCGTGGTAGGTAGAGCGAGAGGTTATGCGTTCAAATCTCGTTGCCCCTACTTATTTTTATAAATAATTGTATTTTATGCATTTTGTATTTTGAAAGGGTCACTTTGAACATAATCAAGTAATGAAGTGCTATGCGGCATAACATTATTCAAAGCACTGCACTGTTGAAATAGTCTAATCTAATGTGGAGTGTGGGTGGACTCATAGGGGACCACCGTTTCAGTCTCATCAAGAAGTGGCTAAATTGAGAGATGCTTGGATGGAGGTCATGTCATGTACATCTGGTGATGACTAAGTAAAATTAAGGAAGTTGTTTGATTCATTATTTTCATCAGGAATGATTGTAAAATGTATGCAAAACGCTCGTGAGTGGTGATACGTAAAAATTATATAACACACAACTTGTGCGCTACTACTTCGAATTTGTAAGCTGACTCGACGACTCGTCACTTTTGGTTTTTTGGTATTACTGGCGTATCTGTACTTACCTTGTTGCATTGTAAATAAAATTTGGATTTTAGCTTGCTCATGAAAATGATTAAATATTAACTAAATTACATCATCTGACATTTGACATCATCCTAATACGATTGCTCTATTTTACATCGCAATGGCAATTGCGGGTTGGAGTTGTCGCGAATCGCAATTACAATTTTTTATCAAAACAAGGAAAGGAGGATCAATCCGAGTTTTTCGCTTCCACGGCGCCAGTTTTTAGGTACTTTGCGTCTAACCTATTTGTTGTGACTTTGCAAGGTTCAGCATAAGCCAAATGCAATGCTGAATTAAAAATACAGAATCAGGAATCCCAAGCTGACAGAAGCCCAAATTCTAAATCCTGAACTACAAAAATTCCAAAGTTGCAAATCCTTTACCAAAAGACAAAATCCCTAAAAAAATTGTTTGCATATATGCACGATCCTCCTGAGAAGAATCCCATGTTCATATTTGGCAATAATTGGCTCTTCATCCTAATCCTAAGTAACTTAATCTAATAACCAAAACAAAATGAAGTTAAATACTAATACTGAAAACCAGTAACATTGTCAACAATTTTGAAACAAGGGTTCATAATTCTCACATTTATGCGTTTGTAAATATTTTGATGAATTTTGACAAAGTAAACTTTTTGGGGCTTTTTTGTACTTTGGTAAAAAAATTGTTTGGGGGTTTTGTCTTTCGGAATTTGAAATTAAGGATAGCGCCTGTGTAGCCCCACAAAAATACAGGTACAACTCTACTCTACCTTACTACCTGACTCACTCGGCATGGTTTCGGAGTGGATAAAGCTGGTATTTTATTTAAGCTTGTCCCGGCGGTGAGGACAAGGACCCACATTTCCCTTGTCCCTTGCTTGAATATAACTAATATTTTGGTCAAGAAATCAGCCAAAAATTAATAAAAACAATGGAAGAAGATATTATTGCCATTGTCACTAAAGGTGGATTTTGTTTTGGCTCCAATCAAACAAAACAAGGAAGAGGAACAGTTTGAAATACTCAACATAACATCCATGTTTTTTGTAAACTTGCTTTTCAGGATTTGGACAAATCTACTAGTAAAGCAAAGCACTACCTAAAAACATAAATACATATACCTATACCTCCACCATTCAGCTGTCGTGTTCTTCGGAATGTATATGCGAAGAGGACACAACTCGCATTTAAAAAAGCCCGTCTCTGACAGAGTCCACCTTTCTCTTGTATTTTCCCTGTAAATACAATTTTTTTGAAAACAAGGCTCCTAGAAATTAAAAACATAAATTAGTAAAAATAGGTACCTTTTGGTTTCCCATTACCAAAAAACAAGAAACGGGAGGAGTTATTCTATTGTTTCTCTGGAAAAAAATATTTTGACATAAAACATTTCGGGCTGTTTTTAGGTACTCGAATCGAATCATTAAACCAACATTCAAAGGCGAGCTCCGTCGTGGTTTTCAAATCTCTCCTGGAATTCCAAAGTGACTTGAAATAAATTTGAATTTAAACGTCAAATCTAATCTATCTTGGTCGGGTAATGTCGAGTATCCTCCCAAAATGCTGTCAGAATGGGAGAAACTTGCCTTCAAGCTCCATTCCGCCGTGTTCTTTTACTGCGTCCCTCTCCCTTTCGGCTGGAATCCCGACTACAGCGCCGTGGTTGAGCTCCAGCCAAAGATAAAGTGGATTCCTTGGATGGGTTTCATGTCGTACGTGTACCTGGGCGGGATGAGTCACCCGCTCGTAATCTTCTTGAAAATGGTCGTTTCCCCAATTCCCGACTTTCGCCGTGTCAACGTGGCCATACTCCTCCTCTTTGGCGCCATGTTTGTTGCCATTGGTCACGTCTCCTTGATCCTGCTGAAGCAAAGCAGAGGGATGGTCAGCGCTTTCAACGACGCGCTCGGCATCCTCACCCGGCTCAACTCACGTTCCAGACAAAATCCGAACAAGGGCTTGGGTCAGCTCATCTGTGCCGGGGTGCTGCTGGCCGGCCTTTTCCCATTCATTTTCACTCTGATCAACCTGCTGACCGACTACGACGCCTTTTACTACATTCTGGAGGACTACATCCTTCCTAACCCAATGTACCGCTCTGGAGCTCATATTCTGTTTGGGCTGAGCCTTCGAGCCGTGGCACTCTTCGTGTTGGGCGTGGAAGCCATGCGGAGTTTCTCCTTTCTGTTGGCCTCCCTCACCGTCCTCATTCGAATGGGAGTGGAGGCCAAAGCCACGGTTCACTCTTTGAGTTTGAACGAGTTCCACCATTTCGCCACGCTGGCTCGGCTGCTGCTCTCCAAAGCACAGCGTCTCATCCACACCTTTCTCTACCTCAGCCTGACGATTAGCTTCTGGGCCGTGGTCGCTTGCGCCTGGTTCCTGGTGCGGGGACACGGGAAAATGCCTGGGATGGCTTACTTGGGCATGATCATCGTTTTCCTCACCTGCGTGAGCGGGCAAGTCGTCCTCATTCCACTCATTTGCCACAACTGCCATGAAATTGTGGATCTGGTGGAGGTTCACCGGAGGAGGGCGAGGAAGCGCTATGTGGGGATCAAGTCGAACAAGCACCTGCAGGCGTGGAAGAAGGCGGAGGCTCTAGCGCCGGTTAAGCTCCGCTACGGCCCCTTCTACACAATTGGCAAGGAGTTCATGCTGGACTACTCTCTGCTCCTCGTTACACGCTCCTTTGACGCCATTCTCGTCTTTGACTACAAATAATAATTCCCCAAAAATACTTTAAAAAAATACTTAGGGAGAAATAGGGACCTCGCACCCAGATAATAATTTAACGGTAGTAATAATATTAATCAAGTTTATTGCAAAATTCCTACCTACAGGCACCCACAGCCCCACTAAGGGGTATAATAACATAACAAATTACAATTTGTCGTGTTGTTGGTTTCAAGTAGACGGAAATAATACCTTAATCTCTTAATATTTTCTGGTGTAATATTATTTAAACAGGAGTAAATGTTGTTAACTGAAAATTAATAAATAAAACGAGGAAATTAAATGATTTCACTTCTATTTCTTATATGTCTAATTTCAATATTGAGGTACAAAGCTCAATTGTGTATTAGGCATAAGAATACAGAAGAAGAATTAATTACAACATAAAAGAGATTATTGCAGTTTTCCGATTCCATGAGGCTGAGAAAGATCTGAGGGGGCTGAGTGAGTGGTATTATTAAATGATTAAATGTTAAAAACCAATGTTTAATCTACTCGTTTAATCAAAGGTTATTACCTACAAAACAGTCATCATCAAAGAGTGAGCACGAGAAAACAATGAATCGCATCATATTACGTGTCAGGTTTTATTGCCAATTCTTTGTACATTCTTAATAACCTCAGCAGAGCAACGAGACAGAAGATCAGTCTCTCTGACAAGCAGAGTATTTTGGCAAATTTGAGCATTGGATCTACTCTTCTAGCCCTCATTCATGCACTTTCAGCTTGCAAATAGAAAATGCGTGTGAAAATTGCAGTTCTAATTTTGGTAGCCGCCTTTCATCAGGCCACCACCACAGAAGAAAAAATTAGTTCGTAGGTTTAAATAAAGGAACATAAGCACTACTACTTCTATGTCATAAGTGAAGCTACTAAAACTTGGAATTGATGTAATATATAATCAATCATCTTCGTGAATACTCAGGAATTTGACGGCTGCTGACACGGATGATACCATTATACCTCTTGGCTACCACAACTCCACAAATTTGTTGGGAAAGCGAGAACGTCAGAAGAGGATTCGTTATCTTGTTCGTTCAAAGAGGTGAGTAGCAACAACTAAAGTCCCAAACAACAATATATCAATCTGGCAATTCAATTTAATTTTGCTGAATATTAACTGAGAGTAGTGGCAAGTGGGAGGAGCTAGCCCGAAGTGGAAGTAGTAATGCGTCGTCACAAAGCAGGTGGGATCCAAACGCCAAGGTGAAAATGATTATTCACGGTTTCTCTCCTCCCAATTATGCAAAGGCCGAAGATGTCCCTAGAAAAATGAACATTTTAAAAATTGGAGAAGCGTATTATGGGGCTGCTGCTGGTGGGATAACGTACAATGTGGTTGTGGTGGACTGGACATCCCTGTCCATCGAACCCTTTTACAAATACTACGAGGCGGCGCTCTCCACGGTTTACGCAGGCGAAGACGTCGCCCAATTCCTCATCAAGCAGAAAAGTCTCGGGCTGATTTCCGCCTGGGATGACGTCCACATTGTCGGAGTTTCTCTAGGAGCTCATGTGGCTGGAGTCGTCGGGGCTATAATCAAGCAGTCTAGTGGTGGCCTCAAACTTGGAAGAATAACGGGGATTGATCCGGCGGGTCCCCTGTTTGACAACAATTATGCACATTTTTATGGAAATAAGACGCGCGCGTTGAGGAAAAGTGACGCCAATTTTGTCGATGTTAGTCTGGAACTTCATTATTGCTCCGCATGTCATCATCATCATCATCTTTGGTGCTCACCGTCCTTTTATACGCTCATTTTCGTAGGTTATTCATTGTAATATGGGGACCTTGCTCAGCTACGGCTTTGCTCGGGGAAGGTTTGGAAGCGCAGTCCAGTCCGGACATGCGGATTTTTATCGTAAGTTGTTGGAGTAGTTGTGCCAAGTTCATGTTTTTTGAACTCGCTTTTGGGAGCATTGCATTGACGACATGACAACTTTTGCAAATTATCAGCGGACGGCGGGGAATCCCAGAGGAAGTGTTCCGAGTTGAGGGATCAGTTGGAGTACTGTTCCCACTCCAAGTGCCCCTTGTACTTTGCTCAATCCATCAGCCAATATTTCCTCTCCTGCCCTTGCCAAAGTTGGGACGAGTTTAGAGGAGGAAATAAGTGTTCCTGCTCGAGGAACGACGGTTCAGAGATGGCAATGGGAGAACAGTGTTCCACCAGGTGGCATTTACACATTTTGAAATATTGACATTGAAACGATTGAATATATAAATTTGACTTTTGTTTTAAGGGCACGTGGAAAATACTATCTGTTCATGTAATAATCCCGAGAATATTTCGTCACTTGTGGTGACCAATATATGCTTAGTGAGCAAGAGACAATTTTAAACCATGTCGGTCGTTAGTCAAGTTCAAGGCCAATGCTTATATTTTCTTATAATGCGTGCTTCGTTATTATTGACATTAAATGAAAATCTAAAAGGTTATATTGTACACTCTGCCTGTTGTAATGTGCTATTGTACAATTTTATTACACCCAAAACCTGCTGGTAGTAGGCAAAATATAGCTGTTTCAATCAGTGGATTGAACGAACCTTGCAAGGTGGGGTAGAACTGATTGACTGACGACTGACTGCCAAGTTAGTAGCAATTCCTAACGCAACTTCCATTTCCAAAGTGTTTCAGTGGCAGTGATAGACAGCTTGGGTTGGGTCTGGGTCCTTATACGTTTCACATTGACAAGCAAAAATATCCATGGATGCAAAAATTGCACTTGCTATTTTGGTCACCTTCCTTAGCATCACCGCCGCCGAAGGAAAAAATAATCCGTGGGTTTAAAAAACACACTAATACTTGTTCAGTTCTTGCATAATCTGTCATTTTTATATGAGGAATTATAAATGACACCAATGATCTCCTCTGCTCGCCTTTGAAAATGCACAGGAACTTAAAGTATGACGATGACAATGCCCCTCTTTTTGGGTATCGTAACTCACCAATCGAGTTGGGACTCGCCCCGGAGAAATGCAAAAGGGACACGAGCCAAAAATTAGGAAACGGTGAGGCAGTGAAAAGGAGACAGCGTCAGACGACGAAAGCACAACAACAGCAACCTCAGGGTCGTTCAGCAAACACCGACTTGGGAAAACGACAACGTCAGAAAAAAATTCGCTATCTTCTTCGTTCCAAAAGGTATGACTAAAGATAAATTACGGTCCGCCAAGACCTCCATCTCCAACTCATGCGATTCATGGTCATCACATTACAAAAGTATTTTTAAGGAACATGCGATGGACTTTACTTTTCCTTAATAACTCTAATTAAAGTGGCACTTGGGAGGAGCTTGACCGGACTGGCTACAATGTGTCTGGAAAGTGGGACTCCAAAGCAAAGGTGAAAGTGCTTATTCACGGCTATTCCCCACCCGTGTACGCCAAAGACGACGACATCCCTCTTAAAACGCACGTTAAAAGGATTGGAGACGCCTATGCGGCTAGTGGGGTCGCCTACAATGTGATTGTCGTGGATTGGACGTCTCTGTCCACCGAGCCCCTGTACAAGTACCACGAGGCTGCGATATCCACGGCGTACGCTGGGGAGGACGTCGCCGAATTTCTCCGGAAGCTGAAAAGCCTTGGGCTAATTTCCTCGTGGGAGGACGTACACATTGCGGGACTTTCTCTGGGAGCTCATGTAGCTGGAGTCGCGGGCGCGACAATCATCAAGTCCAGTGGTGGTGGCTCTAAAGTAGGAAGAATAACGGGGATTGATCCTGCGGGCCCCCTCTTTGATGGCATTGAAAATGCTTATTCAAACAGGACGCGGCCCTTGAACAAGGATGATGCCAACTTTGTTGATGTACACACGTTAATAATACTCCTAATATGTTTCATTCAGTGGTCACCGTTTTATTATAGGGTTTGTCTTGTTGTGTTGCGCGTAGGTTATTCATTGCAACATGGGCACTGTGCTTACTTACCCTCGAGGAAGGTTTGGAACCTCTGTCCAATCCGGACATGCGGATTTTTATCGTAAGTTAAAGTTGGTTATAGTTCAGTTGAAGTAGGTGCTCTGCTTTCTCAGCAGA
>JAANSN010006131.1:0-11090 GCA_036850665.1 Dicranocentrus wangi
AATTTCGATTTGATGTCACCCTGTCGATCTGTGTGCCTGAGGGGTCAATTGTCCCACAAATCCATCCCAAACTGCTAGTCAAAGAAAGACCATTGTTTGATGGAAAAATCATTATAGGAAATGGGGACTCAATTCCTGTGGACACCAAAAAATTGTCGTGTAATGAACAGATTCAGTTTTTTCTCTTCAAATCTAGCATTTTGCAAACCTACTAATAATTCCTCCTAATCCCAATCACTGCATTCACAGGCTACTCCCAAATTTTTGCGAACCATTTCATTGGGAAGTCTGCAAACCCCAAGCCATTTGATATATCATACATTTGCACGGATAGAAGGATAATGTGGAAAATATGCAATTTCTGCTACACGGGAAAAATCAGTTGTTCCCAAAGTGAGAGCAGAACGGTTCAACTTTTACAGACTGCTGCCGCACTACAAATGCCACTTTTGATGGCCAAAGTGCAAACCCAGATTCTGGAAGAGTTGTCTGTGGAATCCGTCCCGGTGGCAGCTCTTCTGTCTCGCATGGGTTACTTGGACCCATCCGCAATTACAGCTATTCTGAACTTTATTATTAAGTACGCACGACTTTACACTTTACACTTGGTGCAATAACAGGAATTAACCAGTTGAGCGGTTGAGGCTAGACTATTTTATGATTATTTTAAAGGAATTTCGATAAGTTGAAGAAAGGCTTCCGCTACAAGGCAACTTTCGTCAAGTTTGAGGATTATTACTTGAAACACCTGATATACGGTGGTGACTCACCAGGAGTACCAGATGAAGATGCCGTGGCTCAATGTTGGCTGCCCCGGCGTTGATGCTTGTATCAACTTTTCGGTTCCTCCCTCCTTCTCAATTATGGCCAAACTATTGTTGTTAGACTAAACTAGACACTGGTTCATTACTTATTTTTTTGAACATAAGCATTTTTTTCTGTGCTAGAAGTGTTAAATTTTCTTGAAAATAAATAAAATAAGCTGCTTTAAAAATTAAATGAAATTCTATTAACTCTACTAATAATGTTTAATGCTTTACCCCGAAATAAATAAATTCACGTGATTCGCGTGCCACTTGTACAAAAGTACAATTTAAAACGAAAGCGATTTTTGGAAGTATCACGTATTCAGCGTACTAACTCGATTTTTTACAGGAAACCCTGAAACCAAACCATGAACAAAAGCAAATCAATTTGCTATTTTATGCCATGCGTGAGGTCGCTAGTTTATGTACATTAGCTTTACACGCAAAACCGAGTTCGACGAATGCAAAATTAAGGGAATATCAGTCAAAAATAGCCAGAAATTATTCAATCCAGTTATACACAAAAATATGATTAGCTATTTAAAAGGCTTTCATCTGAGCCCCTCCCCCTCCGTACCCCGGCCCTGATTGTATCCAGCGAGCACCAACCATGGCGTGTCGCTTCGTATATGTCCCGAGTATTCTGTACTCTCCATACAGATTCCTTCATCTTCGATTTTGATCAAAAGGTGTTCTTCGCAAACCTCCTCTCTGCTATATACACCATGCCAGAGATGTGGGTGGAGTAGTAGTAAGAGAATGACGCATGAATTAGCAAATGATGCATCTTTGCAGTGCTATATGATATATTGCTATACATAAAAATTCAAGTGAAGATTGTATTTAAAATGGAAAATTATGGTCTGGCTGGAGTAAATATTTGCACAAGTTCTTCACAACTATGTATAAAAAAGACCTCGATTTCTTGCTTCCGTTCCACTCCATCCAACCAACCCCATCCATTCCAGTATACCTATACAGAATAGAGATGACATTATAACCGTGGTGGAGTGGAAGTGAAACTCATTAAAATGCATTGTAATATTCTCATCATGGCCAATGACAAGGAGACTTGCTTGCTGGTTTACTTTGCTTTGCATTTTAAATTAAGTATAAAAAAAGTATTTTGCTAGCCTCAGCGAAATTGGTATTCATTCACGCTTGGCTTTTGATGATATGATGATGATGCTTAGGCCTCTTGTCTGACAGAATCTTGAGAATCTGCTTATGTCAGCAAAACATACACTTTTTTGAGGTTGCTGATGATGCTGTTGTTGTGATGAACGTTGGAATTGGAACTGTTTGGAACTTGGAACCACAGACATAAAAAAGAGAGCAGAATTGAGCAAGATCTCACTCTTTCCAAACCAACCGTGCGAGAGAGAGAGAGAGAGAGAAGAGGAGAGGAGGATGCAAGCATATAGATTATAGCCTATAACTCAACCCCGTAGTATAAGACACGACGACCAGGTTGGTGGTTGTGTACACATATATTTTGTCCAGGAGAGCTTCGTTTCCTACTGAAGACGAAGTAGTGTGGTGGTGTGGTGACAAGTGTATGTCCAGCTGTGAATCCTGATTTGTGTACAATGTAACGTAGCGTAATAATAATATATAGGAGCAGTGAGTTGGTGTTGATTTTTTGTGATAAGTCAAGTTTTCCGAAAAATACTCAAATTTTCTGGATTATCTGTAGCTGTCGTGTTTTAAATTAAATACATTCCGGGATTTGCTGGGAAGACGTCTTAAGATTTTGTATGGTCTGTAGCCCCTGATGCCCGTGGATAAGAAATAGTTTTGTTAGCAGGTAATAAAAAAGAGTAATGGAACTCGAGCAACTTGTTGGTGTGTATCTGGAAAGGTATATTATTATCATATCAGTGTGATTGATTACATACTGGAATCTCTTTCTTGCACTTGTTGCAGTTTTTGTTTCGAATTTCGATGAAGAAGACTTGGAACCTTGGAAGGACGCATATAGCTTCTAATAATATTAATCAGATAATTGACGTCAACAGGACCGTAGGAGCCACAACCCTTTGGCATCCCGTTTTTTAATGTTGACTTAAAGTTCATTTTTTAAAAGTACTCATTTGCTGACGAGATGGAGGGGGTGACTCCGGAAGACGTTAATTTAAACGTGAAATATAAAACCAAGTCGCATCCAGTTCCAGAGTATGGCTGGAAAGTGTGGATGAACCACAAGTTTGCGGAGACATGGAATCAGAATTTAAGAGCACGACTACACCAAATCCCTGATCTCTTACCTTTCTTTATTAGGTATTTTGAATTGGAAACTTTGTTAATACGTACGTGGTCACGTCAAACATATAAGTATTGGCGACATTTAATTTTAATGTTTACAGATATTTTTTCTGGTGGATCAAGACCTACCTATTTCACGGGATAAAGCCATTTATCGACATGATTACTTTGAATGGAAAGCAAATATATGGTAAACGAAGTAGTATTTTAAAAAACCAATAATTTTAAAGCTGTATACTAACACTTAACTGGTTTAACGTACTTTTAGGTGTTCCACTTGGAGGAATCGGCTCTGGAAGTATAGGTCGAGGATTTAAAGGAGAGTTCTGCCGATTCCAAATGACTCCTGGGATTTACACCTACAACGTTATCCATGCTAATCAATTTATCTTGACTGTGATGGATGAGCGAGGAGAAAATCTTTATCAGAAAGTTCTTTCTGGGGTGGGTCCTCCTGGAAAAAGAATTCTCACGTCGTGGGACTGGTCATACAATCCCTCTGACGCTAGTTATCAGGGTCTCTACCCTAGAGCGTGGTATACATACAGTATTCCTGAACTTGATCTGAAACTGGTCTGCAAACAGATTTCGCCAGTTATACCGCATAATTATGTGGTAAGTTGGCGTTACTTTTAACTTGTATATAATATTTCAGTGTTAAAACATGATATGTGTTAGTATTTCTTCTGTAAGTTGACAAATCGACTAATTCATTTCAGGATTCGTGTTTACCTTCGGCTGTGTTTGTATGGGAGATTGAAAGTAAAAGTAAACAAAGTCTCACAGTCTCTCTAACTTTCACTTTTAAAAACGGAGTTGGATCTGACCAAGATAAGAAGAAGAAATGCTCTAGTCAAACGTTTACGACTAGCGTAAACGGAGAGACGGTGAAAGGGGTTGCGCTGGACAATGTGATTAGTGGAAACAACACGACATATGGAGTAGGATGTTTAGAGCAGGTAAATAATTGTTTTGTTGTGAAGTGGTGTTGGGTTGGGCCATGCAGCTTTATTAAGCAGCAGCGTACTTTAATAATATTTGCGGTTTTGATTATATTGTAGCCAGAGCAGTCCGTTACGTGTATGAACCAGTTTAATCTGAAAAGTGGAGCTGACATTTGGGAAAAGCTGTACAAAACTGGGCAGCTTGATGGAGAAAGTTGCACATTTGAAATTGCAAAAGGCGAAATGGGAGTTGGAGTTTGTTGCAAAACGCGACTTCCACCTCAACAAACATCCTCAATAATTTTCTGTCTAGCTTGGGACCAACCGGAAATTAAATTTCCCAAAAAGACTGTCACGTTCAGAAGGTGATTAATAAAATGTTTCGCATATTTCTCCCGTCCGCCTACAGAATAGATGGTTAGCATTAACTAGAGACCTTGTTGATATTCACAGACGTTATACTCGCTACATTAGTAGGGATAAGGATCCCAGTAATCCTGATGAGACAAAATACGCCGCTGCGGTCCGTCATTTAATTAAATACTCACTGTCAAAGTTTCAAGATTGGGATGATGCCATTGAGACTTGGCAGAATTCAGTACTTTCAGATGAGTAAGTTGTACATGAATATTTCAAGTATTGTAAAATGAAGCAGGGAAATTAAAGATGTTCCTTTTTCCGTCGCAGTAAACTTCCAACTTGGTTCAAGAGTGCAATATTCAACGAGCTATACTTCATCTCAGACGGTGGCTCACTTTGGCTTGATTATGATACCACAACGCTACCAAAAACGGTGACAAAGGCAGACGACATTCGCGAGGAAATTGGCAGATTTGCTTACCTAGAAGCACACGAATATAGAATGTTTAACACATATGATGTCCATTTTTATGCGTCCTTCGCACTAGCCATGTTGTGGCCAAAGTTGCAACTAAGCTTGCAATATGACTTTGCGGATTCTGTCAATTTTGAGGACCCATCTATGCGAACCTGTTTGTTCGATGGGGTCCGGTGTCAGCGGAAGGCTAAGAATTCTGTCCCGCATGACCTGGGTGACCCGTGTGAAGAGCCATACAAGAAAATCAACTCCTACTTGATGCATGACATTTCATCTTGGAAAGATCTGAATTTAAAATTTGTACTACAAGTTTTCCGTGACTATAAGTTTACCGGAGATGCAGGGTATCTGAACGATATGCTCCCAATTTGCAACAAAGTTATGAAGAAGTCCATGCAATGGGATGTAGATGGTGATGGCTTGATTGAAAACTCAGGTTCGGCAGATCAGACGTACGACACTTGGATTATGAAAGGGACTAGGTGAGTAGATGCTTGAGCCATCAGCCTTTCAGTCTCAAAATTAACATTTAAAATTCAAGTTGGATTACATCTATCGGGCTTTTCTAGTGTTGACGCATAAAGATGAGTTAGCTGTTATGTGCCATATAAATTATGTACCTGTGTTGACGCGTAAGAAATTTCTTACAGGCACAATAACAGAAAACCCGACAGTATTATCCCACCAAGCATTGATATTGAACCACCAAATAAATTCATAATATTGACTTTAACAAACATCTTGTCTAGCTCATATTGCGGATCCTTATGGCTTGCGTCACTCTTTGCAATGCTGGAAATGCTTAAGTATTCCAACGATTACCCGGAAAAGGAGGATGATCGAGCTCTTTATGAGAAAACCCTGTCATGTGGCAAGAAATCCTTTGAGAAAAAGCTTTGGACTGGAGAATACTACAGATTTGATTGCTCCGGACAGTCGCACGGGGACAGTATAATGTCTGATCAACTTTGTGGACACTGGTGGCTTGGAATGTGTGGGGTTAAGAATTCCGAAGTTTTCCCAACAGCCAATGTGAAAACCGCGTTGAAAACGCTTTATGAGAAAAACGTGTGTGGCTTTATGAATGGGGAAATGGGTGCGATTAATGGGATGAATCCAAACGGGACCATTGACACCTTCACGATTCAGAGCGAAGAAACTTGGACAGGGGTCACGTACGCTTTGGCAGCGTCGTTAATTCAGGAGGTAATTTAAAACTGCAAGAAAGATATGTAACTTACCTAAACTGGCTAAACTAATATGTAATTTTGCACCACTGAAGAAAACATTCTGATGTAATTTGTAATTTGCCAGGGAATGGAAGAGGAAGGATTCAAAACTGCCGAAGGAATATACCGGACGGTGTACGAAAAAATTGGAATGGGATTCGAAACCCCGGAGGCACTCATTCACACCAAAAAGTACCGTGCTATTGGCTACATGCGACCACTGGCCATTTGGTCCATTCTTCAGGCATATAACAGTAGAAAGGATTCAAATACTTAAATTAAATATAAGGTAAAAAATACAGTGTATTTGCCACCATTCTTGTCAATTGCGTTTTGTTAAGTTTTTACCTAAATAAAATACAGGGATTCCATTAAAAATCGTATTTAATCAATCCCATTTTGAGATTAGGGGAAAATACAACAGATCTTGAATGCATTTGTCTCATATGAGACGAGTTAATATCATATCTCAAGTTGAAACGGTTCTTCTATCGTCTGAAGGATGAGCAGGTGAAGACGAGCGTGATCTCGACTTCTTCATAATTAGTAGAGTTAAAAGTAGTGTAAAAATTAATCCCGAAATGGCAGAACCTTTGAAAGAGGCACAAATATGTCATCGTCATCACTCAGTCCATGAAACAAACGTTACTTTTAGGATAATGTAAAAATCCCTTACCTCCAGTGGAAAATCCTAATGCATTCGTGTAAAATTCTTTACTTCCTGTGCCAGCACATGAGTGTTTCTCATCTCTGAATCGTACAAAAAAGGTATAAATTATAGTATTTCGTAATCATGCTGACGATGAAAATATTGATAAATTGATGAAAATTGCTTGTAAAACTTACTTGCAAGGATTTAAACTACTAATAAGTACAACTGCCACCCCGCAAGATATCTTATCACAGAAACTCATAGCACCATAGACAAAAGCACCACTTTCAATATTATTCCCAATTAAGTCGGCCGTGATTGAAAGACTAGTGACAAGTATGGCTGATGAACCTCCACCTGAAATGAATACGATCATCCATGAATTAGCACAATACGCAAAGGGTTTTGAATAACGCATTTTTCCGTTTAAGTCCTTTGTTTATGATCTCTTAGTCTCTTACCAATCAGTATAGCTACTACGTAAATACCCCATGCATTCCCAGCCCAGTCTAGGAACAAAATCAGACATGCTCCAGCGACAATCATACAAGCGCCAATGGTATACGCCAACTGTCGCCCAAGGTACTTGTTGAGAAGCTTGATCACAAGGGACACGGCAAACCCGGACGAATACATGACCAATGGGATGACAGCAACGGCGCCACATCCTAATCCCAAAGTTGTTTCCACATAAAGTGGCATATACGACTGTGACAGATTGACGCTCAATCTTGTACATAAATATAAGCACGCCACCTGCAAATACCGTGTGAAAAATCAGCACTCTACAACCTACAACTCGTATAGTCCCAATTTAACGCAGATTTGAAGCAGACACCTGCTGTATCAATCAAAGCTTACGGTGTAAAACTGGGGAAGCTTCATCCAGTCACAAACGCCCATGTTTTCTTTTCCATCGTTTAAAGACTTTGTTGAGTACGTTCTGACGGGTTGGAGCATTTGTGATGATCGCCGTTTTCTAACTCCCCCGCTGGAACTGCTAGCCTGATGCGCATCGTCATTATGGCTACTAAGTAAGGCTTGTGTTCCATCTCCTTCTTGTCTAAGATCTGTGGGCGTCCTGTTTCTCCGCATCCTTTGTTCTCTTGTTGGCACTTCGTCGTCATCCGTGAGATTCGTGTCCCCTTCCCCGTTGGCCGTTGCTGTACCAGGAATGTCAGTGTTAGCTTGTTGGACCTTGAGGAGGGACACACTCTTTTTTACCACTTGGTCAGATCTCTCCAAGACAAAAAAGTGGAAAAGTATGGAAAACACTCCTCCAATTCCAACGGAAATCATAGCAATGAACTGCAAGAAGACAGGGGAATTAGAAATTACCACCATGGTTCAAAATCCAAACAAAAGCTTCACAGGATATGAGATATTTGGTTAGTGTGTAGAGGGTTTACGCTAAAGCTTGAGGTATCATCAGTGCCCACATCACATTTTGCGTGGTGTCCAAGGTTTGTTAAGAACAGCCATGTGAGAATAAATACTGTCATATTGGATGCGACGGTGAAAGCATATCTGTACAAATCAAGGTTTTACACAAAACAATATCAGGGGAATTGCAGGGTACATTGCACAACAAAAAGCACAATCAAGTATAAACGTTACGAAAATGGATACATATTTACCGAATCGCGAGTATTTCTGTTCTGGTGAGGTCATCCGGCGTCAACTTCGGAATGAGTGCGAGATGCGATATTTGTGTTGACGCCCACCCGATTTGAAATATGGCAATAAAAGGAGCATAATAAATTGCTTTCTTCCAGTCCGCAACCTTGGACCAGTCGTCAGTGTAAAAACTGTATCCAATGCAGGGGGAAAATATAAAAGGAAAACTAACAATAACAAGTACAACGCCTGGAACAAAGCAAAAAAGGAACAAACAATAATATTTAAGACTTCAAGTCAGACGTATGCTTTTAGAAATGCCATTAAAAACTGCCAACTGTTTCTTCATTTCTCAAGACTTACCCAAAAGGTGCCATGATTTACACCTTCCATACGATTTACTACACGGCCATAAGCTCGTAACGTGGTCAGTCTCATAGCCCACCAGTGGAGTTGCAATTCCGTCAACTACCTGTCAATGTCAATTATTTTCATAATTATTATAAATTACACTGGCTGATTGCACTAAAGTTCGTGTCCGTCTTACCTGACCCCAAAACAGTAGCCCTGCAGCATAAGTATCATTGAATTTGACTACTTTTTGCATAAAAAGTAAAAGATAAGTAAACCACAAGGAGGCACACAAGTCGTTAAGAATGTGACCACTCCCAGCAATTATTCGCTGGGCACGGCTTAACTGGAATAAAGTCACGGGGGTTTCTGAAGGCACATTAGAAAGAGCAGAAGTCTCCCCCTCCCCCTCAACGTTAGCTCCTGGCTCGGATTTTGCATTGTCTGCGATTGCGGTGGAACCACTTGACGACATTCCCGCTGTTGTGCCTGACTGCTCATTTTCGGAAGCTACTGCAGGAACAATGATATGAACTTGATCCTCTCTCATTTTCTAAAACGCACTGGAAACTTTACGAGGAAATGAGCTGGAAATGTGCTCTCTTCGCGGTCGACAAGTGTTACACATTCACTAGTTATATGGCTTTGAACATCAATTCGTGATGATGAGTATTTTCAAACTGGCATGATGTAGAAAAGGGATTCGTCTAATTCATGTGCCGACAAGGGTGCGTTAGAGGTAGTAATGGGTAGGCATAGTCAGCAGACTGTTATCTCTGTTGATGGAAGCACTAATCCGTTCTGTGTGCGTATTTGTTGCATTCAAACACTCCCAAAAGTGTTGGTCCCATTCCACATTCATAGGCTTGTTATCTCATCAGTTATTTTGTTCAAAGAAAATCTGAAACAAAAGACATCATTGACTTCTAAACGTGTGTGTCCTTGTACAAATCAAAACTAAGTTTACGTAACAAAGTTTCACCAAATATTCCATATTCCATACGTAGGTATATCAGTGTATATCACATCTTCACACCTCACACACATTCCGTACTTTATATCCAATAATGCATCGTCTGAAATCCAAATTCTTTGTTTATTGTGTACTTATTATGAAAGGTTGGCAATACCGAATCTGAGTTATAAATAGGGATAGATGATTTCATGCTTCAATACGTCGTATCTCTTCTGTCACAGCTCACAGCGCAAATAAGTGGAAAGGTCGTTCTCCATGTTCTCCTTCGCATTAACCTTTAGCTTCGCATGAATGCAATGAACTTAGGTTTGTGAACTATGCGTCATCATAATCATGAGACCCTAGCGATTTTCAAACATCCTTAGTAACATTTTAACAAGCTTGCAATAATGCATGTGGCGATTTTGGGGGAACCGGTGGTAAACCGTTAAAGGCAAACTGCTGGACAGATATGATGTGCAAGTTGGCCGTTTAAAACTCAACACACTGCTTGCACACTCAAAATTTCCCTTTTCCTTTATATGAACTTCATTATACCATAATATCATTTATTGGAAGTTTTAATTATGAAGCTTTTGCTCAATAACATTTCACACTTCAGGTTGCATTTTAAAATCAGAGTTTGTGTGCGTGTGTGCAGTGCAGGAATAATTTAACTCTACACATACACCGTCATAATTAATTCCAATTCCCAATAAACAATAACAGTTTAGACTGGAATTTGATTGTAATAAATGATTGTGCAACCTCTCATGCACAACAACAACATTGCTTTCATCATCCAATAATATGTTGTTGGTTTGTCCGGTTTGTCTGGACAAGGGGTGTCAGCGCAGCAGTCAATAAGATTTCTGGAGCCTAAACATTGCTACAATAAACTGGATTAAGCCAGCTTATCTGGGTCACAAAAGTCATAAAAAGCTTCCCATGGTGGTGGTGGTGTGTACTATACTGCTGCAGCAACCTGCAACGAGTATGTATAATGTTCTGAGGGCATTCTTTCTTGTTTACCAACTCCAAGGAAAGAAAAGACTGGATCTGGATGCATGCAGTAATTGAGTCTGACTGAATCATTTCACGCTCCCTGTAATCATGCCATAATATTGCTGTTATCTCATCCTAAGTTAACTATCAGGCATTAAACCATCAATAATTCCTATTATGCTTATGTGATTCAGACGAACTGATAGCCAACGGTATAGGAGATATGACGATTGACGATTTTTCCGATTGATTGTTACTTGCGCAATATAAATACCATATCATAGCATCATTCATTTACCTAATAGTCAAGTGGCCCTCTTGTCTCGGTTGACAAATTATTAAAAAATAGCCGAGGAGACACACAATGGAAGTGGACGTGGTATTAATTAGAACGTCCTAATCCTAGCCTAGCACTGCCTGAATACCCT
>JAANSN010006132.1:0-11089 GCA_036850665.1 Dicranocentrus wangi
GGAAAAGTTGATTGCTTTTGTGATAACGTATGGATTTGCCGGGATTAGGTGGTTCCTAGTGTACACATATCCCTTGTTTGTGTATTGGATGCTTCCATGCTACTCGGCAAGTCCGATGAGACGGATAACACCAGAGTGCAATAACGGCGGAGGCGGAGGTGGAAATTGGAGTTGGCTCGGTCGCTTCCTCGCAAATGCAGCCACACTCCTCAGCAACTTGCTCCTTGCTATTGGGGCATCCTACACGTTGCTCCTCGTCTTGGGAACACTAATAATCACCCCGCTGACCATTCGGCGATTCCTCAAATCCGTTCGAAGGAAGTTCAGCGGAGCCCAATTTTGCAAAATACAGCTCCTCTCCAACGAGTTCAACTCCATTCATCAAGTATCAGTAACTGGGGTTGTAATTATAACCTTCTTGCTTTGTGAAATTGGGGCGCTTGTCACCCTAGCCAAGCTGGACTGGTCAAATCCACCGTTTGTTTTGTTCGTAGCGGGCATTGCGGCTGGGATGACGGTGGCCTATGTGTGTCTCGTGCAGTGTATGGCGGACGTGTGGACAGAATCCATAAAATTGGCCTGGTTGTTGGGTAAACTAAAGAAAAACATCTACCTTGTCAAGTTTGTCAGATCCTGCAGGCCAGTGAGAATAAATTTTGGGGCAGGTAACTTTGTTGAGAATGACACGCCACTAATCACGCAATGGTTTGCCTCTACACAAACTGCAAACCTGCTACTTTTAAAATGAATTGGATGACTTGGGTCAGGCATAAACGTAAATTACCTCATGTTCAATTCAAACCATAACTTAGTCATTATGATCATTATAAATTGATCACAAGATTGCAGTTATAAAGCTAAATTGGGTTGTAGGTTTACACTAAATAACTCTCAGCAGTTTTAGTGAAACATCGTAAATAGTAGTTTTTCCACTTCGAAAAAACATTAATTTTATTTTGGGCTACATTAAAGTTTGATGTACTAGAAACTAAGCGTACAAAATTCCCTTATTGTGCTGTGGAATGTATTAACAAGTATAATAAAATTGGAAATACGTATAGGCCAATATACGTATATAACAATAAAATTAAGGCCAACAAACAGTTTAACAATTTATATATTTCTTAGCGTAAGTAAATGATGTTATTATCATTGCCCTCGGAAGTTCAATAAATAAGAAAGGTATTGCATTAGTCTAATAAAACATATGTCATTATAATCATTATAAACTATTTTGCACAATTTGCACGAAATAACTGTACCTCTTCTAATTGTAAATTTAATGCCACGCCAAAGCGGGCTACCTAAGAATACGTTTATAAATAATATAATATTAAACACTTGCTCTGTACTTGCAACGTTAAATTAATTTTACTTTAATATACATTAGATTTATTTAAGTAAATTATTTCATTTTATTTATTTCGTTACATTACTAAGATCATTTATTCTTTTAATAGGATTTGTATTAAGAATAATAAAATTACCTATGCTAATCAATAAACTTAAATTTAACAACTAATCTTTTATTCTGTGCCATACCTATTTTCTTTAGCGCAGCAATGATTCCGCATGTAATAAAAGTTTCACAAAAATCCAACCAACCACGAATGACGATATATATACTCATTAAAATGAGCTCGGCTTAATTTCTAGATTAGCATGTATTAGTTTTGCTATATGGTTAAGTATATCCTATGACAATGCCTCTGCTCAAACAAATGTCCGTTTGATTGCGTCGTAATGATCACTAATTAACCTCTGCGTGATGATAGACACTTGTGATTTCTCAATTCACCACTGAACCGATATTACAGTGAGCTTTTGTGTGAGCTCTTGTGTGAACTCTCATGTGACTTTGCAAGTGGGGCGAGTGCGAAAACTCTTTTTCACAAATGAGACACTGATGTGGCTTCTCTTTAGTATGAACTCTCATGTGTCGACGTTAAATTTTGAGGGAACAGGAAGGTTTTGACACATATTTCGCACTTGAAGGGTCGGATGTCAGTGTTACGTCGAACGTGATGACGCAAGTTACTGGAGGCATGTATTGATTTTCCGCAGACTTTACACTTGAAAGGCCGCATTTCGTTTATATGGATCCGCATATGATGTTCCATACTTTTTGATTGCACGTACGCCTTTACACACAGTTGACACTGGAAGGACCTGCTTGCCGCCTGAGTTACACGAACGTGTTGACGCAGCTCGCCTGATTTAAAAAAAATTTGGTGCATAGATCTCACTGAAACAATTTATTGGCTTTGATATGAACCCGCAAATCGAACGAACCTTCAGAGATCCACTTCGTGTGAAACTTTTGTGACAAGTGGTGCAGGTGTAAGGTTTCTCTGCAGTGTGAGTCATCATGTAAACTTGTAACCCGGAAATCTGCGAACATTTTTTAAAACATATCTTGCACTGGTAGGGCTTCTCCTTGGTATGGATTATGGGTGCGAAAATGAGTTTTCAAAGTACCACTTCGTGCAAAGGATTTGTCGCACTTTCCGCATGAGAAGGGCTTGTCGCCGGGGTGTAATTTTAAATGTCTTTTTAATTGCCCAGGTAGAGCAAATCTTGTGTTGCAAATTTTACACGAGTGTCGTTGTTTCTCACCGGAATGAGATCGCAAATGGCGTTTAAGTCCGGTTGATGATGAGAGATTCTTGTTACAAGTGCTACATTTGAAATTTTTACGTGCTATGACGGCTGTCTTCTTGCTATTAACGACCGAGTTTCCATTCTTTCCATGCATTTGATCTTTTCTGATAAAATTTGTGCTTTTCCTCGGTCGTACATTCTAGTTGTTTGATTTGTAATTTTGAGTCCGTCGGAGGTTGATGTGGTAGATGTAGCGCAGCTCTCTGCAGGCTGTCTAGAATCCCAAAGTTTCTCGCCAATATGGTTCAAGATGAGACGGTGTAGCTTGGTCTCATTGGGAAATGATTTGAAGCAGAATACGCAAAGGCTACGACTGCGTGGACATTTCTCACGTGATGTATCACTGGTTTTTGTGTGTTGCGTAATCTCTTGAAAGGACTGTTTAGTCTTACCCTAGAATATTTGATTATTTTTGCAAATGAAAAGCAAGTCAGGTTTGCTTGCTGCACAATTTAATGTATTCAATTTGACTAGCCATCTAACCTTGCTTGTATGAGATTATAATAACTTTTACCTATTAAATGGCCACTTCAGAGTGTTAGAACGAAAGTATTTTTTTAAAGTTTGTGGGGTTTTACGTGACAATCCCTGTTTTTTTGGGCTTTGTTGAGTGACAAAAGGAAGGATTTTAATGATATGTTGAGCACAAAATGCCCATCTGCAGTTACACCAAACACGGTAAGTTTGGAGTAATGCCAAAGAACTAACACTTAACCTAAGAGACCACGATGTTGCTTCAGATTTTTGTGTGTTGAGAAGGCTGAAGGGAGCAATTTGGTTGTTAGCCTTCAAAGAATTTGCCATTTCCCTTCTTGTGCACATGTTAGTACCTTAAACTAAAATACTTATTTTTAAAACATGGTGTACCTAGCCTTGTTGTATTAGTTTAAACATTTTAAAAAACCAGACAGAAGTGTCAGGTCAAGACCAGGTCAAGAAGCTTTACTTGAGCATCTGTTTCACCTCAGGGACAAGTAGGAGGATAATAGGAGTCTCGTCGTACCTTTACAACTGCAACAACAAGTAGCATGTTGTGTATGTATATATTATCGTTATGCTGCAAGTAAGGTGCCCAAGTCAGATACCGGATAAAAAATGTAGCAAAGGGGGGATTAGCTTTATTACACCTACCTCTGAAATGTTGGAAAAACACACTAAAAAGTATCTGTTTTTGATTTTTGATGAAGTCTGGCCGTTGTCCCTTGAACAGAAAATCCATCGATCCTTCACAGTCCTGGTAACCATCTCTCATATATAGTCTTTTGGCTTCTTTTGGCATTCAACCAAGGGCTTAAAATTGGAGAAAGGTGACACTGTGACAGAAACATTAGCTCCACTGTGATACAAACCATACATGTCGTGTACAGTGTGAGTGTATGTAACCCACACCATGCGGCCAAGTAAAAACCTATGTTTCTTTCTTAAAAAGCAGTATTCATTTGTAAAGAGTACCTAACGATACAAATTCCGTAATTATAGATTACTTATAAGTTACTGGTTGTATCTAGTACAGAATATATAGTGAGCTAAGACTTTAGTATCCAGCCTCACCCACAAAGTTAGCCTTTAATATGGAGGGATAAACGTGAAACTAAATATTAGCTCCTTGTTATGTCCACCTGATTAGTTAGTTGGCCAGTCGTCCAGTTTTGGGAGTATTTAGTATAGGATTTTGATGCGTGACGTTAGAGAGTTTTTAAGTACAATTTTCTATTGGGATAATTGTCGAGCGTTATGCCATAATGCCGTAATTGCATTTTGGAGAAATAATAGTGACCAAACATTTTTTTTACAGTAAAGCAATTACATAAAAATAAAGAACAATATCTTGCAGAAAGCAGCTAATATGCAATCCAGCTTTAGTTATTTTTCTAATTGTAATCACACAGTATGAAAAAGACGGTTTAGCCGCATAATATTTAAGTGAATATGGCAGCACTGTTATTTTTTGCTGACTTTGCAGAATTGAAATCAATATCAGCTTAATTGGCTCAATTACTCCATTTCCAACAGTCAATTATCATTCCATGACTTGCAATTTTCTCGTAACAAGGACCCATCCAGACAAACGCTTGAATGATATGAACGAACACACAACAACACGACGAAACTAAAATCATTCACATTTTCCTTATTTCACTCGATTTACTTTCAGCATATTTTTTCTGTAGTAGGAATAAATAAATAAACTTATACTTTCCCCCGCAGCCCTTCATTGTGATTACAATAGGATTTAAAAAACGGATTAACCATACAATAAAATTTTTACAGAGCGGCTTCGGCGTCATGTTTTACTCCGCTAATTTACTTCCTGTCTACTTGACATATCTCTGATTAGCCAACCGACTTGGACTAATTCAATTTAGATGGGACCCCCTGATTCTAACAAATTTACAACTGTTTGGCCAATAAGCGGGACAACGACAACGGCTACGTGGCATTTTAACCCCAACCCTGTGGCGCGGTCTGACATGCATTGTGGTGTTCCAATGTGTCAGCCAGTCCCCTCCTGACACCAAAATTGCTAAGGCGTTTAGCGCATTCTTTAGCGCTGTTTTATTGCTGGCTCTCGCCGTGACAAAAGCGTACAACGCCAAAGAGGCCAACCTGGTAAAGTTCCTTATTGCCATAATAATGCTTGAGGCGGAGACAACTGAAGGTAAGTTTTTGAAAACATATAATATGTTTTTCATAAATTATATTGTACACACATTCTTTGGATTTGCGTAGTTAAAAGGGATTGTTTTGTTACATGGTAGGACCGAGACTACCGATAGAAGAGCATCTGGACCAGACAGAAAAGTTGGTTACGTTTGTGATGTACGGATTTTCCGGGGTCCGATGGTTCCTACTGTACAGTGTACACATACCCTGTATTTGTGCATTTCATTCTTCCATGTTACTCCGGTAGTCCGCTGAGACGGATAACACCAGAGTGCACCACCACGGCCGGAGGAGGAGCCAATTGGAGTTGGTACGGTCATCTCCTCGGAGCCACGGCTACGAATCTCAGCAACTTTTTCGTTGCTATAGGTGCGGGCTATCCGTTGTTCGTCGTGATACCGACACTAATAATTGTCCCGCTTACCGTTCCCCGATTCCTCAAATCAGTTCAACNATCTCAGCAACTTTTTCGTTGCTATAGGTGCGGGCTATCCGTTGTTCGTCGTGATACCGACACTAATAATTGTCCCGCTTACCGTTCCCCGATTCCTCAAATCAGTTCAACGGGATTTTAGCGGGTTTCAACATCGCAAAATACAACTCCTCTGTGCCGAGTTTAATTCCATTCATCAAGTGTCAATAACTGGTGTAGTGATTACAACATTTTTGCTGTGTGAAATCGGGGCATTTGTCACCCTAGCCAAGCTAGATTCGTCGAATCCACCGTTTGTTTTGTTCGTTGCGGGAATTGCAGCTGAAACTACGATGGCGTATGTATGTCTCGCGCAGTGTATGGCGGACGTGTGGACAGAGTCAGTAAAATTGGAGTGGAGGGTGGGTACCAACGCAATTTTAAAGAAAACATCAAAAACAGTAGTTTTTCCATTTGGAAACAACATTAATTTTATTTTAAAATACATTAAATCTAATGCACTACAAACTAAGCATATAAAATTCCTTTATTATGATGTATTAAAATGATAAAATTGGAAATATGCGTATCAATAAAATAAAGGCCAAAAGGTGAACACTTTACATTTTTCTTGGTTTAATAAATAAGCTAAGGTTTACAATAATCCACCCAAAAACACTCATTCATTAAACTGGACTCACATCAGATTTGCTACTAGCATCTTTTAGTTTTGGGATGGTCAAGTATTCCCTGGGATTGTGCTCATCTTCTCTTTAATTCGGGGTTGTTAAACAACGAGTCTGCAAGTGACTTTTCAAGTGACCACCGGCTCGATACTCCAATCCACAAATGCCACAGAAATAGGGCTTCTCTTTTGTGTGAACTCTCATATGACCTTGCAAATTGTGAAAGAGTGAAAACCATCTTTCACATATCAAACATTGATGTGTCTTCTCTTTAGTGTGGACACTCATGTGTCGACGTAAGTTGTGAGAGTCCATGAAAGTTTTGAAGCACATTTCGCATTTGAAGGGTCGGCTGTCGTTGTGACGTCGAGCGTGATGACGCAAGTTACTGGAGGCATGAAACGATTTTCCGCAGATTGGACACTTGAAAGGCCTTTCGCTTGTGTGGATCCGCATATGATGCTCTAGACCTTTTGACCGCACGTAGGCCTTTCCGCACAATTGGCAGTGGAAGGACTTGCTTGCCGTGTGAGTCTCACGAACGTGTTGACGCACACGCAGCTCGCCCGCCTTGAAAAAATTCTTGGTGCATATCTCGCAAGAAAACAATAATTTCTTAGCCTTGGTATGAACCCGCAAATGATGCTCTTTCAGACTTTCCCTACGTGTGAAACGTTTTTGGCAAGTGGTGCAGCTGTAGGGTTTCTCTGCAGTGTGAGTCATCATGTGTGAGCGGAAGCCTCCTCTGCACGAAAAAGTCTGTAGACAGATGGAACACTCGTACGGCTTTTCTTGAGTACGGATGCGATGATGAATTTTTAAATTATCTTGCCTGGTAAACCGCTTTTGGCATACGTCGCATGAGAAGGGTTTATCGCCGGTGTGAGATTTTAGATGCCTCCTTAAAGTCCCACGTTCAGTGAATTTCTTGTTGCAGACTTTGCAGCTGTGTGGCTTCTCTCCGGAATGAATAAGCAAATGAGTTTTTTAGTCCGGTGGAACTTGCGATATTCTTGCTACAAATGTTACACTTGAAGGAATTTTTTTTAGTGACACCTATCTTACGGTTAACAAGGGGATTCCCATTCTTACGCAGCATATGTTTTTGACTGGATCCAGAATTGATTCGATACACTGACGTTGTTGTTGTTGTTGTTTTTGCAGACCCACCCGTTCCAGCTTGACCAATTGCAACTGGTTCTTCGCCAATATGGTTCAAGATATGGTGATGGAGTTGGGCCTCATTGGGGAATGATTTGAGGCAGAATACACAGCTGTGACTGGGTTCCCTGCTGTCGTGTGAAGCAGCACTTCGTGGGTTTTTTTCGCCTTCCATCCTTTCTCGATGATTGCGTCTACTCCTCATCACGGTGGAACCTTAAACAAAGAGTTTAGGATTGCATATAAAAGTATCCCGGTATTGAATGCGACTATAGAATAGTTTATACTTAATTTGACTATATGAACTTGCTTATGTAATACGTACTTACTGATTAAATTTCCTTCAGAATCCTTACGTTTATGAGGGGTTTAGTTGCATTGAACAACACTTTTGAATTTATAATGAATGAGCGGAGAATGAATACAGAAATGTTTTAATGCGCTGCAAGCTCGGGAAGTTAACTGAAACGCAGCAGAAAGAACTAACACTGGAGCTTAAACCTCCTGCCTGATTTTGCGTTAAGTATTTTGGTATGCCGATGTTGGAGCACTGTGTGTTGCCCTTCAAACAATTACAATGCGAACGACGTGTTTGTAAAAGGATTAAAAGACATTCAAAGTAAGGTACCCCAAGCATGCCCACCTGTTTCACAAAAGGTAAATATAGAACAAGGTGTTTGTATTTGTTTGCCACCTCACGTATATACAGCTAAACCCTCAATATCCACTTGAATACATCCAAATTTGGGTTTCAATAAAAAAGGGAATACATGCAGTAAAGACGAAAGGAGATGGCTCTGCGACACAACATGTGTCAATACTCGTATCAGCGTGTAAGTTGCCACTACCGTAGATTCCACTCCAAAACCGCGACTATCCTGGATTGTGTAAATGCTACAAAAAGGGTAAGATTTGTTTCATTTCTCATTTATGAAAAAGTGAGTAGGCACCGTTGCGTTGTAGCTTTTTGGTCATAGAAAAACTCTAAATGTCTATTTTAATGTGTGAAGGAAACCTAACCCTTCTTTCTTGAAATATGGAAGTCAGAAACAGGCTATTCTGCTTCATGTTATGTGGCATTTATGAGAGTTTTTACTGGACTCTTCGCTGTGTGCGCCACTCCATAGACCAGGGTAGGCAAAACATCTAACCAGCCAAGCTTCCAAAGAGAAACTGTTGTACCTTTCTTCTAAAAAGTACCTATTATAATTGTATGTATTCTTATTTTGGGAAGTACGTGTAAGCTGAGAAAGTGGTGGTGCGCACAGAAAAGTCAACTAAGCCCTCAATATCCACTTGAGTATATCCAAATTTGGTTGTGAATAAAAAAGGGAATGGATGCAGTAAAGACGAAAGGAGATGGCTCTGCGACACAACATGTGTCAATACTCGTATCAGCGTGTAAGTTGCCACTACCGTAGATTCCACTCCAAAACCGCGACTAGCAAGTAAAAATGTACATAAAAAGGATTTATGTAGGTAGATTTAGGCAAAGGCAAACAACAAACGTACCCTTGGTTTGCTTGGAACGATCCCCTGGGACAACGGGGAAGGAACAACATTTCTCATGTCTCATATCCCGTTTCATGTCTATTTTGAAGATGTGAACCATTTTAACCACAGTCAATGCCGTATTATTTGGACTGTAATAAAATGTAAATTTACAAAAGAGTGTTGGTGTAACTTCACCGCCAGATATGTGGCGCACAAAGTACTAGCGCATAGCGTACAATAAAAGGTCTGATAGTTAACCTCTCTGTTCGTGAAATTAGAATGAGCTGCCTTCTAAATTACCCTGCCTACAAGGTATTATACTGCATGCATGCTAGGAATCAAACCTTTTGTACCGAGGCGGATTAGGGATAATCCTTTTTCGTCGTTGTCGTTGCTTGGTGCCGTAAGGATCGAACTTGGCTCGACACCAAAAATGATGTGTAGCATTCAGACATTTACTCAGACAAGTTTAAAAGGACATGGATTTGCAAGGATTTATTGAGGATAGTTCTGCTCCTTCACTTACTATACCTTTTCACACAATGTAAATATTCCAGGAGTACGCATATGCAGTCTACGTTACCCGCAAGTCTGTCTCCTCTACACGGTCCTAACACATGCATAAATTAATCCCGTTCAAATTATTGTCCCCATTAATGAGTTGTATGGGACGGAGGAGGACTAGCATTGCATTTCCAAATCAGTTGGTTAGTCTGCAAGTGAACATTGGCTCGACTCGTCATGCTGATATAAGCTCTGTTCTGGCTTTTGGTTTGGTTTTGAAACAGTATACACATCGGATTCTATTCCCATTTCAAATTTTGGAAAAAGACTAAAGCACCAAAAGAAAGTTTTACAAAAACAAATTCCAAAATTTTCGTGTGCAACAAGATTTCAGTTGGCATTGCTTTTCTTCAGACATTAAAATGGCAAAGAGAACTAAGATTACTCACAGTTCCAGTAGAACCAACTTGAAGGAGCTCACCCCCATGCCGTTTGGAGAAACTCCACTACTGCCAGATTTGGTAAGTTTAAAGAAAATCAAGAGCATTCTTTTATTTGGGTCGCTACATGGAACCGTAATCTTGTAGAACATTGAATAGAATGCATTTTTTGTTTGCCGAGGTTGTGGACAACATTTTTAATTTCTGCGATTTTAACACGCTGAGCAACTGTCGATTGGTGTGCAAAAATTGGCACCGGCTTTCACTCCGAGGGTGGCTTGAGTCTGCACCTCAACTCCGATTAATGCCAACGAAACCCAGGAATTCCAATTCAGCGGTCTCCATTTCCAAGTTCCTACAAACATGCATGCCAAAGGCGCGTCAACTCTCGAGTCCATTTTTGAATGTTGGGTTGCGGCAATACAAAAACTTCATTTTAGAGCAATTCAACGATTGCAAACCACAGTGGGCAAAGTTGACAACCTTCATGGAAAATTTTGGAGATCGGATTACCAACCTGGAACTTAAGGATACTGGTTTTGGAAACACGGTTATTCTCCGAAATATCTTGACCTCCAAATACACACCCAACTTGAAGACGCTGAAAGTAAGTATTTGGTATCGAAGAAATGCCAACATCATACGAAATAACACATTGCCAGAAAACAACAACCTTCCCATCACGCTCAACCAACAACTGACTACGTTGAGTTTCCGTGTTCGTAACCCTGATGGAGCAGAGCCGTTTCCTATTGAATGGTTGGAGCTATTCAGTCACTATCCAAATCTTCGGGTATCTACATAATAATACCTAATATCCTATATTTACTCTTCTGTAAATAAACTAGTATTGTTGAAAAATTGTTTGTATTTTTCAATTTAGAATTTGGAATTGGGCTTCATACGCAGCACACACGTGAGTAGTGTCCTGCAAGCTGTTTCAAAATGTCAACTGGCCATTGAATCCTTATCCTTCGTTATGTAAGTTTCCAAATCTTTGCGGTCTCAACAGAGTTATCTTATACAATCTGTGTAATCTGACTACTAATAAGTACTTTCTAAAACAG
>JAANSN010006133.1:0-11087 GCA_036850665.1 Dicranocentrus wangi
GCCAGGAGGATAAGCAGCCCATGAAATGGGATGGAAATAAGAGGGATGGCTTTTTCCGAAGCGGATTTCAGAGGAACTAGCTCGGCTTTAGTGGTGTCCCACTTGAAGAAAATGACTCCATTGCGGCTTGCCCTTTCTAGTAAATTCACGTAGGTTGGGAGTTGGGAGCAGGCAGCTAGTTGTCAGCATTTTGGAAAGACTTCAGTGGTTCAGAACTAACTGGAGGCAAAAAACGAACCACCTACCTTCTTTTCACTTTGACGGAAAATCCGCTATGGGCTCATTTGTGTGACATTAGTATCGAGGCTGATTATTCCCTTAATTTGCGCATCAAATGAGAGTCAAATTACAAATTTGGAATTACAACCCTTTATTAGGACATTATTATCCATTAGCTATTATTTATTTCTTTTTCTTGGTTCATATGACATAGTGTTATAACTCCAACCATATTAGGTTATAATTACATGGACCAGGCAAATGATGGCATGCATATTTAAAGCTAATATACTTTGTTCCGTTGGTACGGAATTTTCGGGCAAATTTCTACCCTAAAATAACCATGACTACTGACATGTAAACATGACGTGCATCTAGCTAAGTTGAATCTTGGCCTTGGGCGAATAAGGTGCAATATAAAATAAGCAGACAAGTTTATCATTGCCAAGTTAATTAAGTCGACGATATAATTGAAAACATTAGTTAATAACTAGGATTCAAACATACTGGAACAAATGTTCAAATATTTCAAGTCCAAAGCCTGGACGGTTTCACAAACTCTCCTTTCTTGAGATGCAAATGAAAGGCATTCTAAACAATAAGTTTTAATTAAAAAACCCTTGAATATAATATAACTGTTGAAGCAATGGCATGTTTGAAGTTGCTCAGTAAAAACAAATTGCTACACTATCATATAAAAAAATAATAATAATTTCTATGCCTAACTTACGGGATTCGGGATGACGTGCCTACGTGACGTTAGTAAGGTATTCCTATTATATTATGGATTACAAACAATTGAAGTTGCTTAGATATGAATACAGCTTCGAATATGATTGTAGTATTCAATGGCTACTAAGTATGTTGACTTTCGAAATTTCTGACTTATTTGAAAGGATTTCAGACATGTAAAATGTAGATGAAGAAGAAGAATATCGACCCGTGACAATCTAGGATAGTGGTTCCCAGTCGATCACCACCTCCATCACGCTTTTATATCCATAAGAACAATAGAAACTTTTACAACGTATTAAACTAAGTGGTCGGTAAAGTCTAAGGCGTGAACGTGAAGGTGATGATGCACTATGATAATTGAGTGGCACCCTGTAGCGTATCATGTTTACTTATTAGGAATTTGGGAAGAGTGTGGCGTGGCGGCCTTATTTAACCGTATATCATATACTTATTTTTGAGAATAAAGGTAGGCTACCTGCTACCTTTGAAACCTCCAAGCATTGAATGCTTTTCCATTAAGCATTAATGAACATTATGTGCATCTCATCCTTCACTACTATTCCTACTTGAGCAACTAGTGGAGCAGAAGCAGGTTTGCAGTTGCCGTGAACACAAATTGTTGTATCACAAGTGGAGTTTCCCTTTCAAAGAAGTTGCTTCCTCCGAACCACACTCGAAGAGTAGCGCAGGATTTGCCAAACTTTTGAAAATACTGATTTGAATGACGGTTTCTTCGTTTCATGAGTTCCAGCAGCCGCACCGTCTCCTCATACAAATCCGCCCATGTTTGCACCGTGCTGATGAGAAGGACCACCACTATAAAAATCACGGTGACAAGGATGAATAGGACCGGCAAATTTTTCTTTGTCAGATCCATCCTCATGACGGTATACGACACAACAATCTGGAGGATCATCAGCGTTCCCACCAAAACGCCGGTCACGCCTTGTGCATGAATCTGATTGAAATCATTGGTCAAAATCTGAATTTGGCGAAAGAAGAGGACCTTCTTTAAGTCTCCTCCACCACCACCACCACCGCCAGGTTCTAAATGCACCTCCTGAAATAGCTTGAGACATGCTCGGAAGCAGGCTGGCATGACAATAACTGTCGCGATGACGAAACCCGCCGCAAAGGAGGTGAACCGCAGGAGGAGTAGGTTAGCAAGAAGAGAGGCGACGGACCAGGAGGCCATGGCTGAGAGACTCAAAGTTGACAAGTTCCCCGCCGCCGCCGCCCCTCCTCCACTAGAACATGCAGGTATTAGCCATTTTATCGGGTTTGCAGGGCAGCAGGGCAAGGCGAGGCTCAAAGCCAAGGAAAACAAAAGGGCAAACGTGGGGAAAGTTGAAAAGCCGTAGTTGTTCACGAGAATAATGCATTTCTCCTTGAAGTCCAGGGCCGGACCCCACTGCAGGTGCTGCTCGTTGGGGGACGCCTCCCTCCAAATCGATTTTAGAATCGCACTCATTGGAATAGATCGCCAGCGAGCTAAAATTCAAATTTCCAATAATAAATCTTATAGTTAGCTCACAAGAATCGAATACAATAATAATCCTCTTATATCGTTTACCCACCTTCAAATGGCGCTAGGAATTTAATTAGTCCGTTGACCAGGGAAATTATCTCAGCCCGCTTGGCAAGGTACACTGACAACAGCTCGAAGGCAAGGCAATAGCAGCACTCTAGAATCATTGTCAGCAATCGCACGTAATGTTGTTCCTGTGGAGCCTGGGAGGATCCTGCCACAGTTTGACACACAGTCAGAAGGATGAGCAGCCCATGAGCTGGGATGGAAATAAAACGGATCAATTTGTCCGAAATGCATTTCAACGGGACAATCTGGTGTTTGGTAGTGTCCCACTTGAAGTAAAAACCTCCGTGGCGGTTTGCCCTTTGTAGGGCATTTATGTAGGGCGGCAGAAGACAGGTAATGGTCAACATTTTTTTGCACAAGACACTTTTTTAAGAACTGGATGAAAACAGGCAGGCAGCCCTCTGTTGCCCTAGAAGAAATGTTGGCCGAAGGGCTTGTTTGTGTGACGAGCTTGAAAGCTCATAATTAGCAAATAACCTTCCTTCGATGATGGCTGATTACCTCTTTTTAGCTGCACATAGAAAGAAATTTGAATTAATTATAAGCTCTAATTATTATTAACGGGGAAGACCGACCTGAGTCAAGTGACATGAATATTTAAAACCTATACTAACTTCACTTTTGTACATTAAAGTAGTAGATAGACTCTCTGATTGCAAGGAATTACCGGCGCAGGTTTTCATGAAACTCTTAAACTATTAATTGACTGGGCATTCCAGTCGGAACACAAATTGCATGAATATTTAATAGTGGCTCTGTTTACTCCGCCTTGCCTAAGCTATGTCATGTCGGGTAAATTAACAAAACATGACGTGACGTGACGTGCATCCAATCCAACACAAGAACACGTACGCGTCTTTTAAGCCTGGGTTTCCCCATATTTTTGAACAGTAAAGACATGATGACAACGTCATTATGCAATTAATTAAGCCGAGGAAAGTTTCTCTTTAAATACCACTGATTGAGTGGAAAAGGATTTTCGAATGGTATTATTAGTTAAAGCTCAATTCTCAAAAAATTACCAGCTCAGTTTATTTGCTAGCCTAGTTATGAGGGGCCCCAATCGATAATCTCAATCTAATACAATTCACATTAATAATTCGTACATAATAATAATAATATCATGATGAGTTTTTTCGCAAGATATTACTGTACTATAGCTGTTTTACGCTAGTGGAATTCGGGATGACGTGCCAACATTTAATTAAGGTCTTCGGATTATGGATTATTATGATGACGCACCATTAAGATTGATTCGATATTAATGCGTCTTCTTCGGATTATTGTAGTATTCAGTGGTTACTACACTACTATTAAAGGTTTTCGATTTCTGACTTACTGTGAAGTGATTTTTGACATGTCAAATGTACATCAAAAAATCTCGCCCCGTGACAAACTAGGATACTATATGGTGCCCAGTCTACCACAACCATCACGCTTTTATTTTATCTATTTTAGAACAATAGAAACTTAATTGGGTGTGATTCCAGGAAAAATTAATTCACGGAGTTTGGAAGCGTAAGGATATATGTAGAGCGGTTGAAAACAGAAATATTCTCATCAGCATACAAATTATTAATGTTGAATATCTCAAATAATATGTTAAATACCTACATATTCGCTCCATCCTGTCCAGTTTGCTGTTGTGCCATCGCTGATGTGATGTGTGCAATGTTCATGTCGGCCTATCTAAATGCGTACTGAACTTGTGGGCATATATATTTATTTTCTCCACAACCTGCCAAGGCGAGGATTCATCTTAACTTCTTCTAACGGAAAATACTTTTAGCTAGGTCATTTAATTTGACTCTAATTGGATGTGCAATTATTACAAGTGGACTAATCAACTTTCATCGGAACGTTGTAAACTTTAATTCTAGAGTCTTTTCATGTGCGTTACACAAATGTGAGCACCCAACAACGAACCCTTCATCCTTGGTGAAGGGAAACGAAAGAAAGTGGCCCCGTTTTCCTCCAGTTCTGAACACAAAGTCTTTCCAAAATGCTGATCACTACCTGTCTCCTCCCGTCCTACGTGTAAACTTTCTTGGCAAGGCAAGCCGCAACGGAATCTTTTACTTCACGTGGGACGCCACTGCAAACGAGTTAGTTCCATGGAAATCCAGTTCGGAAAAATTGATCTCAACTATATCCATCCCGTTTCACGGGCTGCGTATCCTACTGGTTGTGTTTCAAACTGTGACAAACTCCTCCTCCAATGGTTCCTCCCAACAATATTATTATGTGCGGTTGCTGACAGTCATTCTAGTTGGTGCCTACTGCATTGGACTCCAGATGGCCTCAGTGTACCTTGCCAAGCGGAACGAGGTAATCGCTCCGGTAAACGGGCTAATTAAATTCCTGGCGCCATTTGAAGGTGGGTAACTAATTGATATACATATCAGAGGAATATAATATGGCATTCGATTCTGGTGACCTAAAAGATTTTTGGGATTTGTGTTTTAGCTTGCTGGAGAAGTGTTCCACTGAGTGCGATTGTAAAAAAATCAATTTGGAGTAGCAAGTCGTCTCCCAACGAGCACCTGCAGCTGCAATGGGGTCCGGCCCTGGATTTTAAGGATAAATGCATTATTCTCTTGAACAACTATGGCTTCTCAACGTTCCCCACGCTTGCCGTACTTTTCTCTTTAGCTCTCAGCCTCGCCTTGCCCTGCTACTCTGCAAACCCGATAAAATCCCTAATGCCTGAATGTACTAATAGTAATGGAGCGGTGATGACGGCGACAAGTTTCTCAACTCTGACTTTGTCGACAATTTGGTGGACCCTTGCTTCATTTTTTGCTCAACCCTCAAACTATTTCAGGAGGTGTATTTGGAACGGAGTGGCCGTGGTGGAGATTTGGAGAAAGTGCTCTTTCTTCGCCAAATTCAAATTCGGACCAACACTTTCAACCAGATTCATCAACAAGGCGTGACCGGCGTGATTGTGGGAGCGTTTATGACCATTCAAATCACTCGGCATATGCCATTACGAAGCTGGAGCTAACAAAAGAAAATATGCCGGTGTTATTCGTCCTGGTCGTTTTGATTTTGCTGATGGTGGTCTTGCTGGTCAGCACGGTGGCGGATTTGCATGGAGATGCAGTGCGGCTATTGGGAGTCATGAAGGGAAAAAACAGGCATGGGAATCAATACTTTCAAAAGTTTGTCAAAGTCCTGCTCTCCTCTTCGAGTGTGGTTCGAAAGGAAGCAACTTCTTTGACCGGGAAACCCCACTGGTAATACAGGAATTTGTTTTCACGGCAACCGCAGATCTACTACTGCTCCACTGATAAATTGGTCAAGCAAAAATTGATTTATTGATTAGATGGATAATCTAAGTATGAACAAATATAATGTGGAGAAGAATTTGATGTTGGAAACAGGCAGGCAAAATGGTGGTCTATATTCTTAACTAAATATAATAATACATATTAATAAAAATTAATTTGAAATGTCAGGCACGGCTTGCTTATGTAATTGAGTTTTATTTTACTTTGAGTAAAAATGGTAGTTGAAATTAAGAAGCAAATAATTAAAACCCTTGTTTACCAGTTCTCTTGCGTGTCAATCAAATGTAATGACAACTAACCTCTTGATTCCATATTATAGGAACCATATAATTCCACAGAACAAAATTGTTCTCGGAAAAATCTAGGTTCTCAAAGTATCATTAAACGCCAAGGTAGTAATTAATTGGTATTGCATGAGCTTTCCGGCTGTCTGACAGAACTCAAATAACCAACGGATAATCAACCAACGAGCAGTCCGAAATTTTATGTGGCAAGTAAAAAGGTCAACCAGTCGTCGGTCACGCGAATCCCAAGAGCAGTGCGAAGTTGGACGACGGCGGAGGCACCTACTGGTCAGCATTTTGAGAGGACTTAAGTGGTTCAGTTCAGTCAGAGCTGGAGGAAACCGGACCACAACCACTTTCTTTTCACCTTGGAGGAAAATTCGATTGGAACTCAATTGCGTATTTTGGATGAAATGACTCTAGTTAATGACGTAACTTTCTTATGGAGGTTGCTCATTCCTTTTTCTATTGCACATAAAAAGCGAGAGTCCAATCAAGTTTGGAATGAAACCCCTTACTTAAAGCTACTATCCATTAGCTATGCTATTTTTTGGCAACTCCCACCCAACTACGTAAGCGTAAAATGTCTACCAGGCGAATGACATGAGTATTTAAAGCCAATATACATACTTCCCTTTGGTACGGAATATTTGGACAAGGGACAATAGATTTCGACATCTATTGTACGAAATTTAATGGGATGGTTTCCAAGAAAAATCAAGCACAGAGGTTTCCGGAATAAAGCAAACATAATTTAGTTGTAGAAGAAAACCAACTCAGAAAATTTTCAATAGAGTTTTCATTACTTTGCTTTACGAACTTAAAATATTCCCCTGATTTCTCACTAGCTACATCTAATAAATATGAGTCTAATCAATCAACAAATTATTCAGTACCCAGAGCTAATGAAGCAGTAGTAGGTTTGCAGTTGCCGTGAAAACAAATTGTTGGATTACCAGTGGCGCCTCCTTTCAAACTCGGAGGGGATTGCAGGATTTTATAAACCTTTGAAAGTATCCATTTCCATGACAATTTCTCCGCCTCATGAGTTCCAGCAGCCGGACCGCCTCCTCATGCAAGTCCGCCAACGTTTGCACAGTGCTGATCAGCACCACAACATCCACCCAAGTCATGACAATGAGGAGGAGAAGAACCGGCATGTTTCCCTTTGTTGGCTCCAGCTTGGTGATGGTGTACGTGAAAATGACTTGCAGAATCATCAGCGTTCCCACCATGACGCCGGTCACGCCTTGCGGATGAATCTGGTTGAAACTGTTGTTCAGAATCTGGATTTGGCGAAAGAACCGCACTTTCGCAGAGTCTCTACGGCCGCCGCCACCACCACTCCGTTCCAAATACACCTCCTGGAATAATTTGAGACAACCGCGGAAGGTGGCTGGCATGGCAATAACTGTCGTCATGACGAAACCGCCGCCCAATGAATGAAACCGCATGAGGAGTAGATTTACAAACAAGGAATGAGCCGGTGGACCAGGGGATTGCGGAGAAGGAAGTCAGGTTGAGAAATCCCGTGCCGATGACGACGACGACGACGAAGCTCCATTGTTATTATTAGTGCATTCAGGCAATAGCGATTTTATCGGATTTGCAGAATAGCAGGGTAATGCGAAGCTGACAACTAGAGCAAACAAGATGGAAAATGCTGCTGGGAAAGTTGAAAAGCCGTACTTGATCACGAGGATGGTGCACTTATCCTTCAATCCCAGGGCCGCACCGCACTAAATTCTCTCATGTGACGACTTGTCTCAAATGGATTTAAGAATTGACCACAGCGGAGGCCCTCTCCAGCGTGCTGTAATAATTTCCAAAGTAATATAATAATACGACGCCAGGATATTTATAGAGTTTGTTTGAAATACTTTTAAATTTTTATGTAAATATTTAAATACCTTCTAATGGCGCTATGAATTGAACTAGCCCGTTTACCAGAAGAGGGATTAGCTCGACCCGTTTGGCAAAGTGCACACNATAATAATACGACGCCAGGATATTTATAGAGTTTGTTTGAAATACTTTTAAATTTTTATGTAAATATTTAAATACCTTCTAATGGCGCTATGAATTGAACTAGCCCGTTTACCAGAAGAGGGATTAGCTCGACCCGTTTGGCAAAGTGCACACTGATTATCTTGGAGGCAAATTATGCAAATTATGCAAATTTAGTCATTTGCATAAAAATTATTTCAAAATTATGCAAATTAGCTCATTTGCATAAAAATTATTTCAAAATAGTGCAATTAGCTCATTTGCATATTTACGGTTTTTCGCGAATATCTGGAAAGGGGGTGGAGTGTCCGCTGATGATCGGCGGAAGAAATGTAAAATGATAACCTCTAATTAGAACTCCATGCGCTTACGCATTCCGATTCCATACTAACAAAATCATCCAATTAAAGAATTTTGGTATCCCATTAGAAAAAACCGTTGGTTGACTCCGTGGCGGTTCGCCCTTTCCAAAGCATTTAGGTAGGATAGTTTGGGCCAGCATTTTCCTAAATCCGTTGTGCCAAATGGGATGGAGATGGTGCAAGGTTACTTTGGCCACCGTTGGAGTAAAAGAAATTTTCCGCACTCATTTGTGTGACGGACACGCAAGACTTGACAATTAAATACCTGGCCAGTGCTAACCAAAACGATTGATTATATTGCATTGGCTATTATTTTATCTAATGCGCATTAACGTAGACTCGCTAATTGTATGTAATTATATACCCGTGCAGCAGGCTTTTCATTAAACTCCATAACTATCAACTCACTGGGCATTCCAGAGTCGCTCGGAACAAAAATTGTATATATATTTAATGCCTCTGTCTACTCCGCCTTGCTTACGTTACATATTTTCGGGTAAATTAATTAAGTAAATTAAAAAAGCATGAAACGTGACGTGCATCCAACACGAACACGTAAGCTCCGGTTAGCCTGGCGAGAGCATACTACAGTATTTAATCGCAATCACCTAGCTAGCTGTTTCCCTTCCTTGTATTCAGGTAGTTAGGATCCATTTTGAAATATATTGAGCTCACATTTATTTTCCATCTTTCAAGTTATTTTAGTCGTAATATTCTTTCCGTTAAATCAACAGATGTGGATTTATTAATTACAATTTAAACTATAAAAGTGTACCGTCTTTATGTTTTCATTAGGAAGCCTTTTACTCAATACATCCACACTATATGTGCACATTTAATTAGTCTTCCTAACCTTTCTATTATATTAAATCGATTTACTAGATGGATGATAACTAACCATATAAACAACATTGTGCTCTTGCTACGTACCTTGCTTGCCTTACATCGGAGCCACACAAACACTACATCAAACATTTTTAAATATTCACTCCATTCCTTCCAGCTAGCCAATGTCTGTAGTCTGTAATTTTCAAAACAGCATAATTAAATGCTTAATGAATGAACTACCTCTCTGCATATCTAATTTCTCCACAACCGGACAAGGTGAGGGTCCATCTTAACTTCTAAATGATAATAGCTTGGTCATCTAATTTGGCTCTTGTTTAATATGTGCAATTACAGGTTGAGTACTCAACTTCCACAGGAATGTCGTAAACTTGAGTCACACAAATGAGTACAAAACGAACTTTCATCCAAGGTAGAAAGGAATGTGGTCCTCCAGTTCTGAACACCCAGTCTTTCAAAAATGCTGACCACTACCTGTCTCCTCCCGTCCTACGTAAATTTTATTGAAAAGGCTAGCCGAAACGGAGTCTTTTACTTCAAGTGGGACACCGCTAAAAAGGAGTTAGTCACATTGAAATCCAGTTCGGAAAAATTGATCACATATATTTCCATCCCGTTTCATGGGCTGCTTATCCTATTGGTGGTGTTTCAAACTGTGACAAACTCCACCCATGGTTCCCAACAATACTTTGTGCGGTTGCTGACAATCATTCTAGTTGGTGCCTACTGCACTGGTGTCCAGATGGCGTCAATGTACCTTGCCAAGCGGAACGGGGTAATCGCTCTGGTAAACGAACTAATTAAATTCCTAGCTCCATTTGAAGGTGAGTAAATGGCATATATCTCAGAGGAATGTTGTATTAGATTCTCGTGACCTAACAATCAAGGAGGGTACCTGGGTGCCGGTGAAAGCTAGACCTGAGAATGGGTAAAGAATTACATTTAGGTCTGAAAAGACGAAATAGCTCAACATTTGCTCCTGAACAACATTTTAACAAGTCCACCAAGCGGGACAATCTAGCTCGCTGCCTATTCTTAATGATTCGAGCTTACGATCTTAACCAAACAAATATACCTCAACCCTAACAGCTGAACACACGGCAACCCGGTAGAACAACATTAGTAATCCTGATAGGATATTCTTGCAATAACAGAACACCCAAAATCAACTTGTGGAACACCCCAAATCAACATGCGAAACACCCCAAATAAACCTGTAGAACACCCTTAATCAACCTGTAGAACACCCCAAATCAACCTGTAGAACACCCCAAATCAACCTGTAGAACACCCCAAATCAACCTGTAGAACACCCCGAATCAACCTGTAAAACACCCCAAATCAACCTGTGGAACATCCCCAATCCATCGGTAGAACATCAAAAATACATGTCCAAAGTGTTCTAAAAATTAGAGCCCAGTAGAACGTAAAATCCTCCAAATTCTACATTTTTACGTGTCAAAAGTGTTCTAACTCGTAGGGGAAAATGTCCTAAAATTCCAACTGCCCATATTGGGCGTAAGAGCGACCCTAGAACGATTCCATCTGGTCATCACCTATCCCTGCAGTACCCAGTAATCCCTATGAGCCTCACCGACCATCCATGCGCAACACCCCCTACCCTATGAACTTTACAGACCAACCCCACCGAAATGTTCAATAACAAAATCTTTAAAGTGTTTTCAAAAAATAAGCGTTACGGACGGACAGACGGACAGACAGACAGACGGACAGACAGACAGAC
>JAANSN010006134.1:0-11087 GCA_036850665.1 Dicranocentrus wangi
CATGCAAACTTGTAACGTTTGAGTTTTTGTGGTAATTAATAAACATTATTACAATATCAGTTTAATTAGCTCATGTAGTACACAGCCTATATATTAACAGTAACATTATTCAAACGAAATGTATTGATTCCACTAAAAAAGAAGTATACTATATGTAATATGTAAATACATATATATAAAAGCAGTGACATGAAATGCGTTTTAAAATAAACTTCAATTATTCGAAAGAGAAGAAATTGGTGGATATATTAACTCATGTTAACCACTGTCGGAATCTGACAAGAAAAAGTCAATCCCCGCGTCTGCATATTTAACAAACAATAATACATTATTTACCAATCATTAAAACGCAATTTTCAACAAAATAATATTAATCATTACAAAATTGCAAGAAATTTAACGCATAATAATAGGTACCTGATTTGGGCTTCTGGTCCTCTGCGGCCTGCCACGTGTATCGTTTGAGGAATTCATTGTCGAACCGGCTTTTGGATATAGCTTTCGAAATAACTGAAGTTTTATATACACAAGCCTTATACCACAACCCAAGTCTTTCTAGAGTATGTGCGGTGTCATCTGTTGCCAAAATGATTGTATCATCGATGATTTGTGATTCCATTGTTATACACTTCCCACCGTGCAGCTGGACAAGAAATTTATCATTGTAGTATTATTAACATTGTTATTGTTATATGACTTTAATGTTTAATAGTCAGCTTGAATACAGCATTTTTTTCAATAATGGAATAAATTTAATGTATTTACACGAATGAGAAGTTCAAGTTCCAACCGATCACACTCCTTGACAATGTCATTCGTTCGAGGCAAATAAAACATCTTGTTTGCAAAAAGTCTTGATTGTTTGACATTTAGATTTGTTTGTCCGCTGAACAAGCCAGCGAGTGAAACCACTGCCTCACTCACCGATGCAAATGGTGGTGGAACAATTCCACACACTTTATTAGTGTGAATCTTGGAGTCAGTGATCATTTGGATGGCTAATGGAGTTCGAGCTTCCATATAAAGTTTTTGATATACTAAAAACCGAATATTTGCCTTTAATCGCACTGCATCAACGGAGTCACCAGGATTCATGACGGGAAGAGAATCCGTGCAGTGCACGTTGAGAAAGCGTTCATAATTTTTGTCAATATTTTTTATCCATATGGTTTTCCACGTGTCAACTCCCACGTTAATATTCTGAAAGAGGACCAGAACATGCGTATTTTATTTACTCAACGCCGTTGTGTATTGTTATAGACCGTAGTAATAATTTAAAAATTTAAACAACATGAAACGAAATGGTGGGAAAACCTTGTGATCAATTGCTTGTATAAATATACACATGTACCAGTTTGGAATTACATGTATGAAATTTGCCAAAAATCCCAAAGAAATGGCATATTGTGTGGAGATTGGCTAGAAATTGTATGTACAAAAGATTGGATACACATTGTCAATGTTCGTTGTATTTCATTCGTTCGTCAATTTTGTGTCGAGGTGTTTGTGTGTTTGTATCAAATTTTCTTTGATTTCTTTACTTACCTCCAACCATGTTCCTCCACTTCTTCCCCTGTTCATCACATCACATTTTCAGAAGTAATGGAGCCTTCCAGATTGCAAGATAAATTGGTTTTGTAATATTGGAGACTAAAAACACTTGACAATACATGAATCTTGCCATGATATCTGAAAGGCTCTCGCTGTGTGTAATGTCGCATTTTCATATATAAATGCGTGAACCGGACCCTGTTAATATTTTTAGGTGTTACTTACAAATCTCTTATGGACCTCCTTGTGAAGTTCTCGCCAAATATGTTCCGAATTAAACAAGTCTGCAACGTTTGGTTGTGTTATCACGTACTCGCAGACAAATAGAGCACAATCTGGTGGAATTGTGGACATGTCAGGACTGTCGTCACCCAGTTGTTGTGATATGGGCTGACTACACGCGCGCTCTTCTTTAACCAGTGGATGCTGCATGACGTGATACACCAAATTAGCCAATACTTTTACGCAACAGACTTTCGGCAAACAAACAGGAAAACAAGAGTCTCGTTTGTGGTGCGGCGAGTAGAAATCTGTGGACAAAATAATTTTATGCATGCATGCACCATACCTACTTGCATATATCAACATGAGACGAAATAGGTATTTGCAATTCCTCAAGAATCTCACAATGTAGGTGTATATGTTATAATTAATATGCGCGATCTGGATGGATGATGAGGATCATGCAATATTACACATACGCTCTCGCGAAATATATGAATTTTATTTTGAAAGCATGTTGAGAAAATGCTACAAATACATTTTACGAATATAGCTGTAGCATCGACTTGTCTGATTCGTATCCGCTGTCCAAACAAAACAACACATTATTATATGAAGAGTTTGCCATGTTAAGTGTTGGGTTTGAGTTTCGTCGAAACATGCATTTTTTTTGTTTTATCCTTGTTGAATATCCTTTGGTTCATTCAATGGAACACCCTACTGAACACAGGGTTGAAGTTTGTTTGGTTTATATTACGTAGCATTCGGTAGAAGACTGCGTTGAAGTTGCTGTGGTTCATCCAATGTAACATACTACTGAACACATGGTGGAAGTTTGTTTGGTTCATAGTACGTAGCATTCTAAGGAAGACTGTGTTGAAGTTGCTTTGGTTCACGCCATGGAGCATCCTACGGAAGACCGTGTTGAAGTTGCGTTGGTTCACCTCGTCCCGTCAATCATCTATAGTATTTTGGTTTTAACTTCATTCGCACTATGGATCATATCCCTGCCTTTTAATTACATGGGTGATCCGTTTAACAGTTTGTGTATTAAAAAATAGTTCAGTGTTATGCATGCAATGAGAATTTGCCGGAATTTCATGCAAACAGAATTACCAGTCTCCTCCGTTGTTTACGTTGTGGAATGGAGGAACATTGTCGTTTGGAACAATTTAAAACAGGAATATGCCAAACATGAGCAACGGTTTTGCGTATTAGTCCATTGTTTGTTATTGCCAAAACACAAGCAATTCATGCACTTTGCCGTATCAATCAATTTGTGAAGGGGGATAATATAATTATAGGCTATAAACTATATGGAATTGATACTGATCTCCGACTGTTTGCATTCATTTTAGTGAGTCGTCTTTAAATGGTAATAACTTGAGCATAATAATATGGACTTAAGCTTCGAGTATATTAATATACGACACATACACACAAGCAACATTATTATTTGATCAGAGTACTTGGAGCACGATAGTTACTAAAACAGATAATTTCAGTGTGTAGTGTAAGAGAAATAAAAGCAATTCATATGTGTGCTACGTAATCTATCATCCGATTATTACAAATTGATTAAATTTAAGTTAACAACAAGGTTCGCAATTTCCAAAATTATGATTTTAACGAGAAACGGTCATTACACTATGTGTATTTTTTTTACAGAAATACTACATGCAAGGAGTTATACATTATTTCACTATACTATACTAGTGTCACTTTCCTTTGCATATATGTTTCATCATCGTTGGCGTTCATGATACGTCACAGCGTCGAATTTGAGGTATTGTCTCATCCGCATTTTCATTCTTCTGATCACACGTAACTTCTGCTTGGCTAGCGCCATGTACATTCAATTCGTCGTAGCAGTGGCTACCATCATGATATATTTCTTGTCTATACTGGGCTTCCTCCCCAATATCAATTTCACGAGGTCGAGCAGCCATTTCAGCGCTTTCGCATTGTATATTGCGCTTTGACATTTTGTTTCTCTCATTAGTGGATGCAGCCTGCACTTCTGCGTCATAGTTTGCACCCTGTTCCGGATGGGGGTTATTTTTTGAAAAGTCATGTTTCCGCTTTCTTGTAATTGTCTCTATAAAAATAGCAATAGCATTACACGTCATATAATGAATGGAAACCTAAATTATTGTTTTTTTGGTTGTTGTAATTAATAAACTTTAATGATATAATATGGACAAAGTGTATTTAAGTTAAGTCACGAGGCTGAGTGAATACAAGTCTCATCATCCGAGCATTTTTTTTTTTGTAATCTGTACAAATACAAATAAAAAAAAAAACTCACCCGCCTCGTACTTATCTGTTAAAGTAACCCTATCTTCTCCAAAGCCCAAGGTTTCTGTTTGTGAGAATAAGACAAGTAAGTGGAAGTGTTAGTTAAAATATTGGATGTTTGTGGAGGGATTAGTAGCAAGGAGATATCTATTAACTAAGCAATAAATTATAACACGTACTGACAAACTCCTTAGCAAAAGGTAAAGCGGATATTGGATCTTTTGTAGTACGCAGACGGCGCATCAATTTCCGTGTCGTTTTTAGTAAATCATCAGTTGTTTTATCACCAAGCGTTTCTTTATCTTTTAAAAAGTCTTTAAATGACTTGGTAGTTTTTTCTTCTACCTTGATTGCTACTTCTTTGGCGTTAATTTCCGCATCGATTTCATTCAACTTTTTCTTTGTCGCTAGCAACTGATCGTCCAACCTCTTTGAATAATTTATATGAGTGATCTTGGCTTGTTCCAGTTTATCCTGCTCGGATTGAAGCCTTGCAAGCCTGTAACACGTAACTTTTGTTTCTGCTTGATCATGTCGTTGAATTTGTTCCTCCTCCTGATCGTCATCTTCTGTATCGTCTGTGTGAGTTGCGTCAGAAGAATTAAAAAAAAAAAAAAAAAAAAAACACGCCACGCATTTGCCTGATACCTTGCATATAATATGTCAAGCTTACATCCTTCTCCTCCGTCTTGCACATTTGACGACAACGCGTCAATGAAAACGAGGTTACTCATATTTTCTGGAATGACCAACTTTTTCTTCCAAATCTCTGGGCTTGGAAATGAAGGCGTAATCTTCCCCAGTATTACAATATTTGCTCCCAGAACCTGACGACGTTTTAACTTTGACACTGAACCATGCACTGCATCTATAATGAATGATATGGGGACATATATTTCAAAATAATAAATCAAGAAACATTGCAAGTTTGCGTGTACTTTGAAGATCAAATGCCAAAAACGGCTTGTATTATTACCAACCACATACCACATAGTTTTAACAGGAAACGTGCAAAGACATTTTGCTGAAGATTATGTGAGTTTCCTATGCTCTCAAATCGATGTCGGATGTCGGTGTGTTTGTTTTGTAAAGTATATGGGTAGCGGGTTCCATATGGTTTAGTTTCGATATTCGTTGGGACCTCTTCCCGAAAGTCGTAATGCGCAACAAATGTTTCCGCAATCTACAATTAAATTACCAAATTTAGTATTAGACTAGATTTTGTATGTACAAAGTGTACTAATCGTACCCACGTAAGTAATATATCAACCATTTTAAATATTGTATTGCGAAGCTTGCTGTTTCCCATCTCTGCGTTTGTTGGCTGAAATAAAGAATTCCAATGGCCGGGTGACAATTCGTCTGCTTTATCTATGAAAACTTTGGTCACTGCCATCAGTAGCCCAATAAATGGCCCAAATTGTGTTGACGTAGTAAATTCATCTATTGCACGGGCTACAAAGGCAAATGAAAGCTGCTGCGGTTCGTCTAAACTTTTGTCTTTTTCTATTGGTAGTATAGCAAACCACGAATGCAATATCAGAAAAATATATGTTGCATACAAGTTTATTTGGTCTAGTATCTTATATACCTTTGTAATCCGTCAAGCTAATATATGCCCTAGTAATCCTTGCCAAAGCTGGATTAGAGCTGACATCAGGTAGTTTCACTTTATTCATTTTAATTTTATTTCTTCCACTATTTCTTCTCGCAGTCGAGAGCACTACAGGTGATGCTGAAAGCAAGTGGATGACGTTATGAGAGTTGTATCAAAATATTGGATGATGAATGATGTGTTTTGCCAAGTTGATTTATAACAACCATCATTTTTTAAATTATTATTATTATTATAAACTACTTGTAGCTGTACCAAGTTTTTCAGTTTTTCTTGATGAACGTATACGCATATTGCCGAATCAAATCTGTAATGTTTTTTTTTCTTACTCACTTTCTTACAATGTATGTACTCATTTACTCAAATAAATACGCTCAGATTAAGCTGCACAAACGCGAACCAACAAGTGTTATTAATTCCAACATGCAGATTCTAATATACAACATATTGCAGTTAGCCGTAGAGTGTTATAAATAACTATATCCTTAATGCAACAGCAATTCTTTGTAAATTAAAATCACTTTGATATTACAAGAATAAAATTGGTTTTTATCTGCTAGCAAAACATAATATAATACATAAGCAAGTACATTTAATGCAAAGAAGTAGATCACCTGCCTACGATAATACTTACAGCAGTAGATGTTATTTGAAAGGTGGATACATTGATATATTATATTGCTGTGGAACTGCATTCTGCTTCTCATGCTTTGCCGGTAGTGTAGCAAGCAGTATTAATGATGTAAATGTAACCCAAGCATTTTGTAGGTTTATTATTGACGAAAATGCAAATACATTTACAATGTTTGGTTTATAAGAAAATGTCTGCAAAATAAGTGTACAAGCCAACGGCTAAGCATGTAAATTCTGTAATTTTTACATACAATGGGAATAATGTGAGATGCAAAATTAAAAAGTCAGTTGTTTTGTGTTTTACGTATTCTGATGAGGATAATGTATAAATTCAATTGTTTTCGCATGTGATGGAAATAATATCGGTCACGTAAATCAACGCTTCAAACTCTAATTAAGCATAAAACGTAAACAAACGTAAGTAAAAATATTTAAGTAAATTTATTCAGGGTAAACCAAAAAAAATAGAACTAAGCAAGCTTTACGATCAATAATAAGATAATAACTCATACAAATGCAGGCATGCCCTGAGAACGGTTGCAAATCAGGCTTGTGTTCACATAAATTGAAGAGGCTGGTACTGTCTTGAAGATTTCTTTGTTGGACTGCAAGCGAACTTTTAAAGGCTTGTCGGCATGCAGCAAAGACCTGAGACGTAAAGTAAATGTTATTTCTATTGTTATTATAATTAGCAGTAGTAGTAGTAGCTATGTAAAAGTGTTCAGCTAGGGTCGTACACGCTCACGTCTTCCTCTAACCAAGCCTCGCGAGTCTCTCCCTTCATTATTATGTGTATGGGTAGATGTACATACATCCCTTTTGGCAATTTACGAATTATGTAGAGTTGGTCAAGTAAATCTGGACCTATCACTTTGCCATGCGCATCAGTAATACAGCATTTTTTGCCATCAAGAAGAAAAGCAAATCCAAGTTTGCAAAAATTCTCCATAATGTTTCCCTTTGTACTAAATAGGATAGGCTTTTTGAGTTTTCCGTCGTCGTCGTCGTTTGCAATTGAATCAAAACTGTAGATAAACAAACCAAAAACCAGTGTTTATAAAAATTGTGGATTATTTGTGGAGTTGAACCACCAGTGTATGAAAATTATAATAATGTTACCTCGAATCCAGATTTCTGCTAACACTTTGCCAAATGTGACTAGCGAGGACACAGTTACTCCTACCAAATGGACTTTTGCTACTTGATGAGTGTTGTTTGTCTAAAAAATCTTTATTATTATTAGTACTAGTACTACGCATTTCCGTTTCGCGACAAGTACATATCACTAATTCTATTGGGCGACGACGTCCTCCAGAGAAAGACAAATGACGGAAAGGGGTTTCATCTCCCATTAAATGATTTTGTCGTGTAGTTTCAGCAGGTGTCGTACGAGATAAAGTGGGCCAAACTGTTTTAAATGAATCTGACACGCATTCGCTCCGACTTGTTGTTGTCGTTTTTAATAGTTTGTCTTTACATCTACCTTCACTGATCTCTGTCACCATCATGTTGCCCATATTGAATAAACTCGTAAAAGAAAAGAAATAAAATTCTGTCCGGGAGTACAACAATATAAGTGTAAATGTATAATTTTATCTTTGAGCTTCAACAAAATTATTGTTGCACTATTTTTTTTTTAATCAAAGGTTACAAACATAATTAATGTCTCGCTGACATGTGGTGCAAGAAAGATGGAACGTAATATTTAGAAACTCTAATATTGAAATAACGCCCCATCTTGTTATGTGCTTCAAACTCCAAACTAGAAACCGCCGAATGCATATTTTTTTATTATTATTATTTAATACATGCACTACGCACACAACCCTAACGCTAACGCTACTGATTAGCAGAAAAGCAGACAAACCTACTCGTCGGATGTTTATGTAGCATCTATAATAATATTTGCTGCTGGTTGTTTGTAGTATGGCTTTACATACACGGGGAATGCATAGTATTATACAGACACATTTGTAGATTATATGTTTGTAGGTTTGTGATTAATTTCATTATACCAAAGCAATCCAATCAAATTATTTTTAATCAATGTACATATAATATGTATTATATATAATAAAATAAGTAATGAAATAAGCATACATGCATGTAGGCTGACAAAGACAAGTTAAAGTATGGTGAAAGAGTATCAAAGAAAATTTTCTGGTTGGAATTCAACCGTATTGAAAGTATCAGTGGGAATGATGGGATGATCCCATATACCAGGAGGACTGACGGACAAGTTGGAATCATTGTTATTGTGGTATTCTTGCTCCTCGTTAGCTGCATCATCCTTATTGGTAGACCTGTCGTTGTCATCAGTTGACATTGTTGAATTATTACCGGTTTGGTCCAAGCTATTGGAAACATTGTCGCATTCGTTTTTAATGTTGATTAAAGCAGTTGTCACATTTTCTCCGTTCACCACGTCTGCCGGATATCCTCTGCTAGTGTCACCACAGTCATGCTCTGTCTCAGATTTATGTGCACTCCCATTTATTTCATCCTCTTGGCTTTGTACTACAGGGGTACTAAACTGGAGTTGATTAGCAGATTCGATGCTGTCTGTACCTTGTTTGAATCGCTTTATTGTCGGTTCTTCATCATTGTCATTAGAAGATAATATAGTATCTAGTTCCATACTAATTTCCTCGTCATTCTCATCCTGACTGTTGGAATTATTAATTGCATTAGGGAGCTCCCCTTTACGCTTTCGTGACAACAAGTCTAGAAAGCAAATTAAATGAATTATTATTGTTTTATCATTATTTTTTGTAGCATTATACTTTATGCTATATATGCACCTGTTTTGTTGGATTGAATAATGGATTCATCCTCGATGATGTCACTGTGAATAGTTCCGTCGTCATCCGATTCACTCGCCTCTACTTGAACAGAAAACCAATGAGGATATTTTTTTTTTTTTTTTTTTGTAAATCACAGTTCCACATACTTTCAAACTACATAAATTAAATGGAAATGTATTGTGTGGAAATACACACACCTTCTTCGTCGTCATCATCATCATCAACCTCCTTTGTAGTGATTCTATCTTCCTTAATGCCCAAAATTTCTGTAGTAAAATGGAAAATAAGGGGAAATAATGGTTGAAATTATATGTAAAAGGCAATAAAAATTTTCAAATACAACACGTACTGGCAAAATCCTTTGTAAAAGCTAAAGCATCAATGTTCTTTTTTGTATGACGAAAACGGTCTTTCCATTTTTGTGCAATTTTTAATACGTCCTCCGTTGCTTTGTCATCAAGTGTAATTTTTGCCTTTGAAAAGTCTTCAAATGATCTGGCGTTTTTTTCTTCTATTTTGATTGCTGCTTCTTTGGCGGTAATATCCTTATCGATTTCATTCAACTTTGTCATTGTCCCTTGCAACTGATCATCTAACATCTTGGAATGTTTAAAGTGAGAGGTTTTTTCCTTTTCCAATTTTTCGAGCTCGGAATGAAGCTGTGCAAGCCTGTAATGACGACTTGAAGTTTCAGTTTGTTGTTGCTGAATCTGGTTCTCCTCCCGATCGTCATCTTCTGTATCGTCTGTGTGGGTTGCGTCAGAATAATTAAACAACAACAAGACACGCCATACATGTGCGTGATACCTTACATATGTCAAGCAAGCTTACAGCCTTCTCCACCATCTTGCACATTTGGCGACAACGCGTCAAGGAAGAACAGGTTGCTCATATTTTCTGGAATGACCAACTTTTTCTTCCAAATCTCTGGGCTAGGAAATGAAGGCGTAAGCTTCCCCAGCATTACAATATTTGCTCCCAGAACCTGGCGGCGTTTTAACTTTGACAATGATCCATGCACTGCATCTGAAATTTAATGATACATATTAGTACATATTTCAAAATAATAAACGAGTAAGCATTAAGCAAGTTTCAAGGCGTAAAGGCCAAAATGGCTGGAATTACCGCAGAGTTTCATCAGAAACCGTGCAAAGACATTTTGCTGAAGATTTTTAGTGTTTCGTATGCTCTCAAATCGATGTCGTATGTCCATATATTTATTGTTGGCAGCATATGCACGGTAGGTCCCGTATGGTTTCTTTTTCTCCTCTGTGGAGACCTCTTGCCGAAAGTCGTAGTGGGTAACAAATGTATCTGCAATCTAACCAATAACAGCAAGATTTAACATTAAACTTTTTTTTTCGAATTCATATGTAAAACAAAAGAGTAAAATATATACGAACCATTCCAAATATTTTATTTCGAAATTTGTTATCCTCTGCATTTGACATGAATAATGAATTCCAGTGGTCGGGGGACAACTCATCTCCATTCTCTACGAATACTTTTGTCACGGCCATTAATAAACCAATAAATGGGCAAAATTCTGTAGACGTCGTGAATTCGTCAATTGCACGTGCAGCAAATGCAATTGTAAGTTGTGGTTTATCTAGACTTGTATCGTTTCCTATATGTGTACAAATCAAAATATCAATCAAATTCCCAAAATCAATTCACACTAGTTGATTGGTGTAATAAGTACTTTTGTAATCATCCAAGCTGCTATATGCTTTGGCAATTCTCGCCAAGTCTTTGTTCGAGTTGGGGTCAGGCCTATTCACTGTAATTGTTTGGTTTCCTCCACGTCTTTGTTTTCTGGTAGTAGTACTACTAGTAAGTGACGCTAAAACAAATTTGATGGTATTATGTAATTAATTAATTCATTACTAGTAAATTATAGACAATTTAGAGAGCTTTACCAGTCAACTACGTAAAACAAGTTTACATTATTATAACGACAACGT
>JAANSN010006135.1:0-11084 GCA_036850665.1 Dicranocentrus wangi
TGTTCTAAATCGGCTAATATCATACGCATAATTATATTGTATGGATACATACACTTTAACGAAAATATTCCACTGCAACATACAAAACCGTAAGTTTGTGTTCTCTAAATATGTAGATATGCATCGTTTGTAGACGCTTTTGTTGTTGTAGACAGGTTTTTAGATGAGTACCACCTACATATGCTGCTGGGAATAATGTCAATATATATTTTGCAGTAACATTTTGATATAAAAAGTATCTATATTTCGAATACCAGCTGTGCAAGTAATTTTTTTGTACAAATAGCGTGCGACAGCGATACTAGTTTACTTAGAGACATTTAATCCAAATTAGTTAGCCGGACTCTTCTCCAGTTACTCCTACGCACCATTGTGGTATCTGCTATTTGAAGTAGGACTGTAAAGAATGAAGAATGTACACGAGAAAATCTATGAACATAAGAAATCAAAGCTTTTCCCAGCATTTTTAAGGTTCTGTTATACTTGATTGATAGCATGCAACGTTGTTGTTGCCTAATTTTCTGCAATCAGAACTTCTCATTTACCAAAAAAGTACACTATTTAAGCATAAAAGTAAGTAAACATGGATTGTTATGATAATATCTGGTAGTTTATTTGCACATGGCAAACTAAACTATATTTACGAATCCTGGAATTTGGTCCTTTATGGTTTCTGCTTCTGAATGGTTTTATTTAAAGTGTATTGGGTTACTTCATCGTTGCAAAACTCCATGAAATAGGAACTACTAACTAAAGCTGTAGGGTTCTTGAATTACTCCATATTTTCGTTAGATGATATTTCATATTATGTGAGTAACATGAGTTCAATAAATAAAACCCAACTGGGAAAAGCTTGGACAAAAGTGTGCGTGTGCTTATGTACAAGGCCCGTAAACAGCATAATTCTCCAGCAACCTTGCTTATGTACAAACAAGTGTGTTTAGGCAAAGACTCGAGCGAGAAGTCCTACGACCTATGATTTGCTAATTAGTGGTAAGGGCAAATGGCAATGGAATGGCTCGTGTGAATTTTCAAATGAATACGGAAATAAACTCTTTGTTCTGTTAACTACTTTACACTTTCAAATTATTTGAAGCATATTTACGAAACAGGAAACATATATGGAATGCTGTTGTCCCAAACATAAACCGTAAATTAGCACTTACACAACACATTTTTGTAATAATTGTGTATCGCTTGTGCTCACTTAGAAATCCATAGGAATATACTGTCCCTACCCTCTAAGGTCACTCTATATCTTTATTTTTTGGCTTTTATCAATTAAAGAAGCCACTGAATGTCTTCATGATATGCCTTTACCACGGGGGACAGTATATCGACAGTATGCCTAAACGCACACCCCCAACAAACACGGTATTTTAATACGTTAAATGACCAACGTCAATACATCAAAATTTCGGAGAGGGTAGAATACAGCAAAAACAAACTTTTACACAGGCAGGCAAATATATACTCCCACTTCTACTTACATATTATGTTGACATCCATATTGTACATGTGAAAGTCGATAGCCCTGAAATTGAAAATGTTTTTCATCGTGTGTGACATAATTACCATGTACCACTACTACCACATATGCGTATGTATATCATGTTGTTTTTGATGTGTTACGCTGAAATCTTTTCCAAACGAGTCGATCCTTGGCATCCTAACAATTAACTCGCTCGTATATCCCATTGATGCGTAATCGTGCCGCGTTAAATCCTGCTTTATGTACCAGGGATTAATATTTTAATATGAACCATATGAACAACATAATGTGTAACATAAGGGTGTTTGCAAATGTTACGCAACTTTCGTTATGTGTCTGCGTGGGAGGTTTGCCACATTCTGCTATTTTGCTTTTCTGGAATAACTAGCGATCACTGAAATCCTACAAGTTTGTAAGATTAGCAAAGCGGCACCTTTGTAGACTGTAGGCTACGTGCCCCTCACTCACCTTGCTTAAAGTTGCATTGATATTAATTGTTACTAACACGTACCTGAAATAAAAACTCATACTCGCCAAACTTTCAGTTAATTCACTTTATTACACGTCACGGCTCATAATGTACATTCTTAATGTGTAGGATAACAGGAGGTGGGAGGTGTAACACACCAAAACACATTTTCTGTTTTGGGGCTGTGGTGTTGTGAAAAGTGGAAAGGAAGCAGCGATAGTTGTGGTAAATAAAGATACATGGGGTAGCGGTAGCGGGCGGCGTGATGCGACAGAAACCCGCAGAGGTACGTTTCGACCAAACGTATACGAATCTCGTGAAGAATGCAGAAGTGAATCCTTTTTCAGAAATCCCCATGCCCCCATGGACCACATAAGGACACTAGTTCTTTGTATTTGCTCAAACTGCCACTGGAAAATAACACCTATTTCAGAACATGCAGCAAAAACCCAATTCCACAAATAATACACGATAATATAGTGTGATAATAATGGTGTGGCAAAAACGAAAACAGACGAAATTCACACTGATAAACTACTTTTACAACCACACGTTTTTCAGAATTTTTCTTCAGAATCATGAAGTCAAGTCTGGTATATATGTCTCAAGCTTTCTTCATGTTACGGTACGGTTCCCCGTCCCCCACCTCACACTCACATGTATTATAAATGAATGTATCTAGACGGCATAAAGTATCGAGCTTGTGTTCACTATTATTATGGGATTAACACAATAGCAAAAGTCTTAACTTTAACACAAAAATAGGGCATAAACGTACTACGTGTTAGAGCTTACTCAGAAATCATCTTCATTTTACTCTACTTTGTGTTGGAATTCTACATTTTCACCGTTGTGCAACACTTCATAGCATCTTTTTATCAATGTAGTATCTATATAATTACTATTAAAGGGTCACTCTAACATCAACAAGTGCTCATTTTGAGAAGCCTGTTTCCCAGCCGAGATTTACTATTATATGTATTTACTTATCGTTGGTAAAGGATTTAATGGACATTGGCATGTCATGAACATATTTTAAGGTCACGGCTACGTGTATTCGTATAAAATGCGATTTTATCGGAACCCACTTGAGGAAGTAGATAGCTGAGTAAAACGTATATTATAATATACCAGTTGGCAAAATGACAATGCGTTAGGTTAGAATTGAATTGCGTGGAAAATTTTGTGAACCTTATGCACCTAAATCCTCTTCTCATTCCTTTTTTGTCAGTCTGTGGCAAACGAAAGGAATATAGAATTTTAGTGAATATTTGCTCAGCAAATAAACGTGGCCAACTCGCACACTTTACCACAACTTCACAGCTCAAAATCCAGCCGAGTTTAGTTTACTCTTTGGCGTTTTTAAGTTTAGCTTCGTGCGTGCCATTCACATGTACCACACGAAATGAGCTTAGAGCAATTGGTTCCTACAACCTGTGCCTTGGACACGAGTGCGAAATGCCAGCGTATATTCTCCTTTTGATGTAACAATGATTTTCCAATATTATGTTATCAGCACCTACTTTCAGCCTTTCAACTTTGGGAAAACGATGTTTCTCTCATACTCTCATTGAGCCAATTTCAATGAACTTAAAGGATTATTATGGCATATCATTTTAACCCTTCGGCGGCCAAACAATATTTATTCTGATCTAGCGATTTGTGTGTACAAAGAATGCCTGTTTTAAATCAAGCACGTTACTCTAGGACAAAGTAAGGACATATGGAATACCTGTAAAGTACTAATAGCACACTGAACCTGCCTACAGAAATTACAATCCTGAAATCCTACTTTACGGTTTCGATTATATTTGGCAGATTAGCCAATCTCACCAGTCACCGACAACATCAGTAAGCAATTCATTTTATAGTTTAACCTGATATCCCATGATCACACAATATGCAAACATTCATAAATAATATGGTTTCACGCTCAACTGAGGCAAGGTCAACTAATTCACCAATTCCTTCGGTAAACAACTATTTTAAGACTAAAAATACTTCCATTCCCTGATGTTACATTTATGTATAAAAAAATCACAAAACACAAATTCAAATGGTTTGAGAGAAATTGTTTTGGATTGAAGGCGACTTTCTAACACGAGTGGACGTTCAGCAGAATGTCTTTGGTGCAAAAGACATACATACGTGCTTGTTGATTAACTGAGGAAGTGAGGAAACGTACGTTGGACATAAATGCATTGAGAGAGAAGCCGTGCGTGCGTGGGTGCGTTCCAATGCCTGGAACTTCTTGGAACAATATTAAAAATTGGGATAATTACACTTTTCCCGCTTTGGCATAAAAAGTTAACTGGCGGGGTGGCGCAGTCAGCAGAAATAACCGTCACGATTTGGGTTTTGGAACAAGTCCATGATCTAGTCTGGAAATCTGGAAATATTCTAAATGTTAGATGATGCTCATAACTACGTATGACATTATGAATACGCAATACGCACCCCATAGGAAATTGGCAGAGGCAAAAAATGGCTATTGGATAAATCAGCTTCAAGCACCAAATAATATTTATTGACATTTACGAATAGGAAGAAACATTTATGCATTGGAGAAAATTCACGAATTAAATATGTATTAGTAGAAAGTATCATATAATTATATTATATGTTACATTTAAACATATTTGTATTAGCTCCCCGTTTAAAGTGGTTCGCATCATTCACGCATGCATAACATATAAGTTTTATGTACCACCACAATTTTGAGAGGTACATACATATTACCTATAAATGAGTGACAGTTGGACCATGACTCTAAATTGAGGATGCACACAGTTGGATAAGCATTTCATAAAAAGAAAAAGCAATGTCTTGTATCATTCAGAAACATCAAACTCCTTTCAATTATGCTTAACTTTTCGGTGAGATAAAAACGAGCCAATAAAATACGTTTCATGCAAGAACACGTCTATAAAAAGCGATGTCAATGAAATCTGCGTGGGTGGGACTACAGCAGCAATAACTCAACGTAAAAGTGGTTGTGTTTTGCTAGCGTGAACCTACACATACGTGCCCATACGATTTGAAAGAATTGCGAAATAAAAATTCTAAGAAATTTGATTTAATTTGCAAAAACGATAATGTAGTGGAGTCATAATGTGAACGTAAAATGCTTAGGTGGGGTACGAACATTGGATGTAACGTGCTGCAGTATGAATCATAACTTTCTCCCATTCTCACTTTTTCACCCACTTCATTACACAGTGTTTCATGCAAAGCCCTATTATTTGGGCGTACTTTATCCGTAAGGCACGTTGGACATCACATCTGGTACTTGTTGACTAACTATATCAGGAAGAATGCGGTCGAGTTACCAGTCAGCGAAGCCCCTTTTTCTTGCCTTTTGACGTACATTAGTTTGTTGGAGAAGTTGATAAATAGAGACCACTGTGAAAATCATGGACGGTTGACGATATAAAAAGGATGTAATGAAGTTATTCAGCGACTCCTTCTATCATCATATCACCAACCACATCCACATATTCCACCTCGTATAACTACCATTTTATTGCACTTTTGATACCCACTTTCCCTGATTTACAACAGAGTAAATTGTGTACCGGAGACTGGCATAATAATCAGAGAACCGAAAAGAGAACTGCTTACTCTTAGTGGAATGATAAGTGTATGGTAAATATAAGCCGTCTGGTGTTCTTATGACGTTTATTCCCTCCTCAGTTCTGGCACTCGTACTGTGTTTGTCTGTCATGTAGAATGGATTATTGTTGTACTTCGTGTGGCTCTAGATGGATATATGTTCTGGTTCCTAAAGTATGGTGAAAGGAGGAAAAAAGAGAGATCTTCATTTTGTCAATTTTTTTATCTTTCATCTCCCACTTCATTTCAATCTCCATTTTGTCTTTACCTTCTTCTACTACCTACCAACTGCCAACTCTTTTCCTTGTCTACTGGAACTATCGCGGTGGCCAACTTGAGATTCTCATTTTCCCTGAAACACACAAATAGAAGGGTGTTTTTGACGGAATGTAAACCGAGTTATACGTAGGATTTTTTGAATGGCACTACATAAATGATGGAGATTGAGGTTGCGGAATAAGAACGAATGGGTTTTAGGAGAAAAATTTGCATTTAAACGGAAAAAGTTTTTAATCTGCGGAGAATGCTCTTGCCTGTACTTTTTGGGCAAAATTATTACATTGCTTCACGTGGGAGGTGTTATCAATATCGCCAGGGTGGATGGTGATGGTTACAATGGAGTGATGAAACGAAAGAAATAGACAAAGAAAATAAATTGAGAAGAGAACTGCTGTAATTATAATGTCAACGATATACAAAAGTCGTACAATATAGTTACTTCATGAAACTCGAGTGAAAGTTGGATTTTCCAGTAGGAAAACAGAGATCAACGATTTCTTATGATTTTACAACTTCCACAAGTAGTTTACCTCAAGATCGACTCTCCTTCCTTCCGTGTACAGGATATAATTAGTTTTCCCCAAAGGTCGTTACTTCCAGTATATCATATCGCTCTAATTTAAGAAATTGGTTTTATTCACCGCTACAAGTTTTGAGTTGAATACTTGAATACATGACTGATATAGTTATCCTAATAACTCTCAAGGCAATAATAGTCAAGCAAGAACCGAAACGGTGGTTGACTTTGATATTGACGTCAATATTTTATATAACGACAATAATGTGATCGTGGCTCGTGGCTACTTCTTCTATTTATGTTTCACATGTCCTGGTGTAAAGAAAACAATTTTAACGGGTAGTAGCAATGGGTAGTAGTTCTCTAAGATACTTTAACGCATTTACCGTATGTCGTATGGCCACATTACATTATTTTCAACAAGCATTTTAAATTCTTGACTGGTGTCAAGTAGCCAAGCAAGTAGCCGTTGAAACGTAGAGCAACGAACACCAAGGCTAACGTAATAACAAGCAGCATCGACATAATCACAGTAATAGGATTTGTGAACCTTTGAGAAAATTCGATAACTTTAGTTTGAAAATTTGCAATAACATGTCCGGACATGTCCTGTAACTTCGTCCTCCTACCTTTAGAAGAACTTTTACCTTTTATCCTAGAGCCAGTTTAGCCACGCTCCATTGCTCTAGATGCTGACCTGATCAGAATAATTGATACTAGCCTAGCAAATGAGTATACACTAAACCTTAAACCTGTGCTGTGTTCAACAGTTCAATTCTTTTGGTCTCAGACTGCCCACTTTCTCTAGTCCAATTCCATTAGTTTCCAATAGTAGCTTCCACTAGCTTATGGAAAGCATATTATTTTATGCAAACACGTATCATGCGCTTTCGTTTTTGTATGTATCTCTCTCGTATGCATATTATTGTCCACCTTCCTTGAATATAATATTACTAGTTAAAATAGGTTGAGTTAACATTAACATTAGCATTCTTGCGGTTTCACTAGTTTCGCAAAGTGCAGCCACTGGACGGCAAAGGCTTATGAATATACAAAATGAAGGCCCAGCAGCCGTACCACCCCAGTCGCAGTCCGGTGAAGACACGGATTTACCCCTACAGCCAGAATTTCCTTCATCTGCAGAAGCTGTAGTTCCCGAATGGATTAACTCACATCCTGACAAAGGTGTGGATGAGTTCCTAGACAGTATGACATTGTCTCCTGGAGGAACCACTCGCTACAGATATGATGATGACTCGGGTATCGAAAGTGGCATGGCCAGGGGGAGAGAGCGACCACAGCCATTAGTTTACTTGAGCCGTCTTTTGCAACTCCCTGAAATAGATACACAGCTGAATTCGCATGGCGGTACTCCACCGGGAAGGCATTTTCGTTATCGTGTTAATGGAATGGGCGGATTAAAACCACTAGATAAACTCAGACCGTTACCGGTAATATCTAATGCACCACAATCATTCAGAGAGCAGGTACCAGCCTTGTGGCCAGCTAAATCCAATTACCAACTTCCTTCTGATGACTTCATTAGAGGTTGGTACCACACAGTCACTGTCACTATACATTTGACCTTTCCTCATTGACATACTTCATTAACTGTGTGTTTTTAAAAATATGTCTCTAGTAAACGTATTCGACAAGAGAAGCCCAAGATGCATTGCGAAATGCATGCAACAAGGAATGGTACATCCTCTGCAGTGTCATTCACTGTGCTAAAATTTCTCGTTTACGGGATTTGGGTAACAACCGAACCGGGCTGGGACGGGGATATGTATTACAATGATATTTATAATATGTACGTTATTCAGTTTACATTTATTTATATGGAGTTGGAATGAAATTGAAACTATTTAACGGGATTTGATGTGGCGTGGCGAATACTGGTATTATACTATAATAAATATGGAAATATGTTTAGAAAGAGGATTGAGTTGGCTGAAATTAAATTGCCTAGAATAAAACTTTGATCATTTTAACAGTATCCTTTAAATAAATTTTGATGCTGAAAAACTTTTATGCATTTATATTAAAGCTTGTATTAAAATCCTCAGTTGTAGATTTGTAGCAGCATAGAATAAATTAATTATAAGTTACAACCTTCCGGATAATGTTAATACTACTTGTATAACTAACAATAAGTAAATAACTAACGGAATATTGTAGGGACGTAGTATGATGAGATTTGTAAATATACAATTGTAATTTATTTAGATATTTTTAGCCTGTGTGAATGTATTGGATTATGTACTGAGCGAACGTTAATCAGAATAGAATATCCGTATTGACTAACGTTATTTAGCCAGTGCAACTACAGTAGCGTTGCAGAATACATTTGATCTAATTTTGAGAAGCATTGCATTTTACGGTTTACGATACTGGCTACCAAAAAAAGCTTCGTTATGCTGCTTCAAATAATAATAAATTTAATGGCACACTCTAACCGTATCAAAAGTATAAAGGGGAATTCATCATTGCTATATAATATGCTAATTGCTAGTAATTTTAATTAAGGAAATCTTGCTGTACCAATATTAAAATTTGTGCGTATACTACATGTAATATTTTTTCAAACCACGTACAATCTACAAAGTAATGTGATTGATTACTTAAAGTTGCGTTGAGGTTGAGATGTAAATGTAGATATTGATTAGGTGCCACTAAAAAGCTTGAGAAGAAGAATATATCTATGAATGTGGAATGTGGATACCTAGGTACTTAGGGGTAGACGTATAATGAAAGGGGGCAATGAGATACATCGGGTGAAATCCGGTCAGGTCTCCGGTCACCAAACCTTATTCACCTTCAACCTTAAATATATGTGTAATTACCAAATCAATTGAAGCCGGTAACAAAGCTGACAGAAAAAGGATTTCCTACATATTTCCTAAATATAACAGCAAGGTAAAAAAAACTATTACTTTTGTAGTTATAAGGATGGCGCAGCGTTAAAACAATGCTTTTGCATAGAATGTACTATATTATTACTATTTCGGTATTATGGTTCGAACGAACGCTGCATGCTGTTTGAAAGCGAAGGTGTGCTGCAATCAAGTTGTGTATTAATTAGGGGAATTATCAAACCTCTACATTGTAATATCATTGTTGTTATTAATATATCGTTAATACATGTTTACTTATTAACCATTAGGGGCTACGTAGGCATATAAGTCATATAGTCTATTTTAGTTGAGATGATTAGTTTAATTGATTGTGAGATGATGTTAGTTTAATTTGCTCGATACTTCGTAAATATTGGTGGAGTGGAGGTGAAGAATACATAGTTAGCATACCTAGTTCAGTAAGATTTACATTACAAGCTTCTCTAAGTTCTACTTCTAGGTCTACAAACGGAAAGTGAATTTCAAGTGTTATGAACAACATATTTTACGAACCAAAGAGGGAATGTACTGTACACTTTCTAATGTTTGTAAACACCTTAATAATTAACTCGTTTCAAAGTACTCGCTTCGTGCAAAAATTATTTGTGGATTTGCTGAAATTATTATGTATATATTTAAAAGCGTTGTGATGTTGTGAATATTAAATAAATATATAAGGTTACATGCATTGACTATGAGCAATANTGCAAAAATTATTTGTGGATTTGCTGAAATTATTATGTATATATTTAAAAGCGTTGTGATGTTGTGAATATTAAATAAATATATAAGGTTACATGCATTGACTATGAGCAATATTATTTGCCACGTTTGCTGATGATCACGTTGGTCATTTTTGATGTGACATAAATCAACAATGAATAAGATACACCTATGCATACCTATGTAGTGCTGCTTGCCTTTGGCGAAATACCTACGTTTTCTTGATGGATGAAACCTGTACATAACTCAAAATCACAAATTCAACATGCTCGCATACTACTTATTAGGCTGCATAAGCCTTTTATGATCACTCGCTGTCCGTTGCTCGCTTGCTCGCTCCGTCACCAGGATAACTCGAGAACGCTTTGGAGTTTCAAGAACATACATTACTTGACCTTTGCCAAAGGTCAAAGGTCAACTCAGTAATACATCCTAAGCATGCAGCCTCTTCTATGAACTATCAGAGTTTTTATTACAATATTGTAAATGCTTTAGTCAATCTCAACCAGAGTAATACTTCATTCTTATAAAACGAACAGAAGTCATTGTGGGGTTTCATTTTCCCTATAACTTCATCATACTAAACTAAACTCCCGAAAAATGAATTTGACTTGCATATTTTGAAGTTTTCGATCTGCTACACAACTCAACTATTTACGTGACTATTGCCTTTCGAATTTCACTGCAAACTGCAACTGCATTTCATAGGATAGATATTCTGGATATTCATTCATAAAAACATCTCAATAATATCTCGATCCGGCCGTTGGGGCATCGTGAGACTTCAAATCAAAAAGTTGCTAAAAACTCCTAAAACTAGCTGTGACTGTGACATGTAAATTATAAGTGCAAGAAAGCAGGGAAACGAATAAAGATTAATACTGACGCACGTGATCACTGAAGAGACCAGAAGAACTATGAAAACGTCATATAAATTGTGGTTTAGCTGAAAATCTTTTCAAAGTAAAATACATATACAATAAAACCATTCGTTTGAATCCACTGGATTGCAGTTATGGCCTGCAGATGATTTGAATTCCCCAATTGAACTAATTATAGAAACATTTATGTTTATCGTGTTATTGTTGTGAGTTCAGC
>JAANSN010006136.1:0-11084 GCA_036850665.1 Dicranocentrus wangi
TATTACAACTGAAGCAAACCCACCCTTTCCCATTATTGCTTATGAAAATGTAGTGACCTGCAGCTGGAAAATGAGACAAAAGGTTTGGGTTTGGAACATTCTTAAAAACCGAATGCATACAAAGACTGAAGAGTGAGAGAAATCTCCAAATATTCCGCATGATATAATAGGTATTTATGAATTCCCAGTATAGTCGGATCTGCTGGGATAACCAATAAAATATGTAGTTGATGATGGTGAGTGAACTCGAACTCGAGCTTGCTTAAAGATGGACTCTGAATCAAATCAACAACATGATAGGTAAATATTATCCTTAAAAATTCGCCAAAAAATAATAAAAAACTTTAAATCTCGGGTAATTTTACACGTGTAGCACGCAAAGTTTGTTTTAAAAAGTTAAATTTTGTAATTAACCCATTCTAATTCTTAACCGTACAATTTAAGTAAACTAAATTAAAACAATATATTGCCTATAAACTACGCTAGTACCACGAAATCCTTCGATGCCTTAATTTAATTAAAAACGAACACAAAACAGATCAGAAATTATTTATTACTCGTAATTAAATACGTTTTCCAATTAGGTGTGCCTTTTATTATGTCAATAATATTATATCTTATAAGAATTTAAGTACTGTGACACAGCTCATCACCGTCTCAAAATATATCTACAAACCGAGTTTCAGCCGAGATTTGAAAAAAGTGACTTTTTTCGGATTTAATTCTAATATAGGGGTTTAACAACTCGCTCGTTGGTTGCGGTGACAATTACACATTAATTGCTCGTGACAAAATATGGAAAAGAAGATAGTAATAATAATAAGATTCAGGGATGAATGATTCACTTCTGCGGAGCAGGTGAACCCTCCTCGCCAGAACGCTGGTCGAGCGGATGAGAAGTTAAAGTGAAACTGAGGGATTGGAGAGATGCCTTTTTCATTGTACTTCCCCCTTAACGATGACTTCAAGCAGCTCGTCTTCGCAAAACTTTTCCAACAAGCTTGGAATTGACACTTTGAAGGGCGGGCCCGTTATTGCGTTCGCGACCTTCATATAGTGAGTCGGTTTCCCAATCCAGCTCCAACGAGCATTCTAAAAAAAAGTAGTTCCTACATTTTTATCTGTCTCTATCAATTTGGAATGCCGACTTTTTGAAATGCTGTTAAATGTTTACCTTATTGGCGATAGAAACTTCCATCACCACTGCCAACTCCTGAGTGGAAGCTTCATCTCTGCCAAAGTGAAGACAGATCACTGAGAAATCCTTTGTCTTAGTAATGTTGGTGTAAAAGACAAACACAAATTTCTCCGGTGACCCTTTGATCATTACTTCCACACCTGCAAAACGTATGGAGTTATCCGTTGCTGTTCTAATGTCTTTCATGGACGTGACACGACACCACGACGCGAATTCCGACAACACACGATGACGCATGCCATGATGTTGCTTTAAATGATAGTAGATGTTGACGGCTCGTCGGCTCGAAAACTCGCAGTTGGTTAGTCCCAAACTCTTGCAAATGTTCATCCCATCCATCTGGCTAAAAAAATGCATTGAAATTCTGGTTACATTGAATTTTTATTATTAATTAATATAAATTGAAAATTGGGCATTTTTATATCAAATGTGACCTTACCCGCTGGATTCGCCGTCCTGGTTTTGATCCTCATTTATCTCCGTTGTTTGGACGCCCACACTGCGCGTGGACTCCACTTCCAACGCTGCAATCACAGCTTCCATTGCCCGATTTCGAACTTTGGCGTTCAATGACTCGGGGCACACAGGACATATCTCAATCCTTTTGACAGAGTAACAACTGTCGCAGAGAATGTGGCCTTCACAACACTGATAAATATGATTCCTTGGAATTTCTGAACAGACCGGACACTCTAAAAAGACACTTCCAATTTTCAACTTCTCCGGTTCTGAACCTGGCTGACAATTATTTGCCATTATCGTAAATTCAGTCGGTAATAATAATAATATTGCCCCCACACAAGGTCACGTTGGACGGCTGGAACACAGCTATTCACCTGTAGTCAGTCAGGAACGGGAAATGAAGCTGGAGGTGGAGGTGATCCTACTAAAAATATCAAAAATGAACAAAAAAATCACTTCACCACACAGGTAAATAAAAGGAAATCGTCTCAAGTTTCCCAAACCTGGGTGAGGATTAGGCCTACTTGAGACGAGACAAATGATCCCCCTGCAGGTCGAGATTGGTGGAAATATTATTATGCAATATTATTATTTCAATCTTGAGCACAATTTATTATTAGTTGTCATTTATACCAAAACTTGTATACTCTAAAAACTCAAAGCCTTGAGCCTGGAGGATTTTTTACATGGCAGGAGGAAGCACAAATGAATTTAATTTGCCCTCGAAAGAACTGCATATATTTGTTAAATTAATTCCAGAATGAAATGATACATGGCATGAAAATTCAACTCTAGTATGTACAGAATTCTAGTATGGTGTAAAAGAAGAACTTTCATTCGGTTGAAATATTTAAGACAAAACGCCAGGTTACTTTTGACTTTGACTTTAAACTCCTACTGCCATTCGTACAAGTTTTTCTTGGACAATTTTAAGAATGTAATGTGAAGTATAAGAATCACGTTTTAGTGCTCTGCCTGCTTCAACGTTAATAAGCTCTCTATATATACAGAAATTGCAAATCGTGTAGCAAAAAAAAGTAATTTAAGACAAAAAATACCTCGTGTGTGACAAAAGTATGATCAGCAATAATCAATTTTGCAACTACTTGTAATAAGTAAAAGTACAAAGTAAAAGTAGGGTACACGAATATTCTTACTTAACCCTTCTCCAGTCCAACAACGAATCTTGATGAGATCACAATCGGAGATTCCCACAATTTTTGCAAAGGTTATTATAATATATACTCTTCGCTCGCTTTGTTAAACATACAATAATGATTTACTGCATGCATGCATTCTAAATTCATATATTATATTATATATTATTGTGTCCACTGTGCTGTGCCTCTACTGTCTACTACTACTACTTAACTAAACTCTAAACTACTTCTTACTACTACTCTACTACAACTACTGCTACTGCTACGGCAAAGAGAACACGAGTATTTGTGTGCATAACCGCAGCAGCAGCCTCATAATATAATGATATTCCATGCTTCCATGCATTCCAAATGCACTGCACTGCAATGCATATATGCCTTGTCTAATGTCTAATGTGACTATGTGACTAATATAATGTCAGTAATAATGTCTAACCTGAACAAAGAGAACATCATATATATCGCATCGTCCAGTCCAGGCTAAACTGACATGGTCTTTATATACCCCAAAGCTCAGGCAGGCCGCAAAACAGTTATTCCTCATCCTCACAGAGAATCTCTCACTCTCTCTCTCTGTCTGAGACTGAACGAGAGCTTTACAAATATGAAATGACAAAAAGGAAAGGAAAGAAGTAGGAGAAGGAGAATATATATTATTCGTATTCATATATATGGAGTCACGACTACGAGTAATCCTTCCCTTCTTGCCTTCCTTCTTTTTATATAGAGCACTTGTTGTTCATGTAGAGAGGCAGGGAGACAGTCAGGCAGGCAGGCAGGCAGGCAGGGAGACAGGTCCAAAGAATTGAGGTGCACGTGGAAAGGGATTTTGTGTAATATATTATTTGCATGGGTGAAAAGTATTCGTGTTAGCTAATACGATACGCAAGAGAATTATTGTTTTTTACACAGGTTTTATTATGACGTTTCAGCTCCCACTCCACAAGGGATTTTCAATTGTAAGCTAATTGTTAGTTAGGTTTGTAAATTGTTGACAGCAAGGCAGACCGCTGTTGTGTTTCGTGAGAGGTGTCGTGTCAGTGGAAGTGGAGCGGAGGAGAGGATCATCGTTGTTAAAAATACTTATAATAAACCTTTCAAAGGTGAATAACGTTAATGTCCTTTATTATAAGGTTTTCTGAACATTCTGTTGAGCGTGTACATCAAGGCAGTAGTATGGCTTTACTGGAAAATCCGCTGGAAAGCTTAGAGGTAAAAAGAAACATTTTTATAAAACTTAATTTCTGTTTCTCCTTTGCAGTTGTCATTGCAAAATTTGCCGGTTATCATGTTCCTTTATATCAAGATAAACAACATTGACATTTAATTTTGCTAGATTTTGGAAGCAATCCTAGACTATGTGACCGCCACCAGCGACTTGAAAAATGCGAGACTTGTGGCAAAGATATGGACCAAGGCGTCTTTAAAGCATTGGAGAGGACGGAAAGTGATTACTCTTCTTCCCAATCTCCAATCCAAGTCCGATCTCCAATCGCCACTCCTCACTATATCAGAATATGTTCAAGTCCTGGATGATGACATTCACACCGGCGGTTTGGAACTCAGCAAGAGGCCTTTTCAACGGTACAGGTTGAGAAACTGGGTTTTCACCGGTGACACCGAGAGGGAAACCCAGCTTACAGAAAGGATTGGACCTGTAGCCAAGCATTTGCATCTGGACAACTGCAAATTTCCAGACTACACAGCCTTTGACGATTTGTTGACCCGGAACCTGCCATGCTTGAGGAAACTTGTTTGGTCCAACTGCGGGTTTCTTGAGAAGCCAGAAATTGATGAAGGGACGGTGATGGACCAGCTCGAACGAGGTCATCGTCAGCGCACCAATTTTCAGCGGAGCGTGAGAATCCTTGAAGTTACGTCAGACTTCAACGAGTTATTTCGAGTCGATAGTGGAAACGCAATCAAGTTGTTGTACAGCTTGCCCAATTTAAAGGTAAGAACGAGTCCGTTCATTGAACAAAGTACATAACTTATAATAAAAGTACGTAACAGTCTGTCTGTGACACTCGAGTTCATGCTACTTGTTTTAATTTTTAATAACAGGAACTCATTATCCAAACTGAAAAGAACGATTATCAATACATCGATTTTGCAAGGGATTCGAACATCATATCGTTGCTGTGTGCAATTAACAACTCGTTCCGCTTGCATAGTGATGACAATGGGGCAGTTAGGGACGATTATTATTACATCACTGAATTGGATATAATGGACTTGTAAGTTGATGGTTATTATCAGAAAGGAATAATTATTGGGAAACTATATGCAACAGGGAACTAATATTCACTCATGATGATTATGGTTCTTTTTTCCACGTATTTAGTTTTGCGGATGCCGGAATTATTTTTAGCAAGGCCTTTAGAAGAAATGATCAGTACCTTAAGTTCCGAGTGGAAAGATTGAGCATTGACGTGGGTGCCCTGACGATCGAAAGTGATGCCAAGTGTTTGTTTTCCAATCGTGCCTTTGTAAATTCGCTCAAGGTTCTAAAGGCACTTCGCGCTCCAATAATTCCACCATATGAAACGGTGCCCTTCATTACCGAGATGGAAGCGCTTGAGGAATTGCACCTGTGGGGAACGTTTACAACTAATTTAGAGTTTCTCCGGAACACGCCCAACCTCAAGATGCTAGTCCTGAAAAGTGACTGTTATGACAAGCAACACAAGTTTAATGGTATTATTTTGAAAGAGCTGCTTACAAGAGCTCGCAATCAGCTTTCGCCGTGGCCAAATGACCTTGTAGTATCAACCTTGAGCGGGGTTCTTTCAGACGAGGAATTAACTGTGACCACGCTACACCATATCGATATTGATTATAAGTTTAGTCCGGAGAGTATTCCTCATTTGGCCAAGTGGTTACCAAACGTGACCACTCTCAAGATGGTATTGGACAACGGATTGCTTGATGCAGTATCAACAGTGTGGCCAAAGTTGAGAGAGCTGGAGTGTCTCTTTGGAAGTAGGGTGGATGATGATGGGATAACTTGCCTGTTGCGATTTAAAAGTAATAAGTTTTTTTGACAAATTATTTGAAATAAATTTAATTCACGTTTTTGTTGTCATTTTGTTGTTATGTTTGCTGTTTTTTAGACTTAAAAAAGTTCAAATCCAATGCCTACTGCAATCAAGGTCTTGTTTCCTCCTCATCTGTTGACCGAGTTTTCTTAAAAATGGAAGCTCTTGAAGAGTTGGACATATGCGTGTCGTATAAGGTATGTTTCATTTCAATCCATTGGAAATTATTTCTTAAATATCTAACCTAGGTATGCAAATTTAGAGAACATGCCGTTATATTTCATTCAGATGAGTCAGTCAGCGGTGGAGGAACTAAAGAGGAAGATTTGGCGTGTAAAAGTGGTCCGCAATTACAGCTACGTGGTCTTCGGAAAGAAGCACTCTCATGAATGCTGTGACCGAGTGAAATTCCTATCGACCCCACCAACTAACTCCATTAACTTCATCCAAGACCGAGCAAAGAAGCTAATTGCTTGGGCAAAAGAAAACACTTCGTGTCGATAACACTTCGGGTTTGAAATCGTAGACGTAGTCCGTAGTACAGCCAGTTTTAGCGTCTTCTCGTGATCGAGTCGCCTTTGTGCTAGTGAAGGCGAAACATGTTCGTTTAGTTTTGTAATGTAGTATGCAATATATTGCAAAAATTATTATTAGTAGGTGATGCTCAAGCGTCTTCCAGTAATTTTATTAGAATGTAAGATTGCTTGTGTAAAAGGCATGTATTTTTTACGATTATAAGAGAAAGGAATAATATTGTTTACATGTAATTTTTGCTTGCTAAATTTTTGTTCCACGTTCGTCCGGATAAACTGCCCAAATATTCAATCAATATATTATATTTTGATGAACATTCTGAATAAGGTGATGAAATGCTGGTACATAGATCAGCTTGGATTTCCTTCACGGATTTATATACTTTGTAATAACTAGTATGGAATAGTTTTATCTAATTGTAAGATCAAGCTGAATGCGATTAGAATGTTTCTCGTTATATTACAACCGACATAAACTGGGTAGATCATTATTGTGTAATTTGTGAGTAATTTTCAAGTAAGGATTTAATTAAAAGTCTACAATGAGCAGGTCATTGTGTAGTGGTACATTAATGTAATTTGTAATAATATGTAAGGAGAGGTATGGTTTATAAATAAACTGTTTTTAAAGCTCAAGTTGAGTGAGATCCAGTGTGCAAACATTACTCGATTAGCTTTAGGTATACAGTTTCCATCCAAGAGTTTAGGAAAGTCCTTTGTATCCACGTCCACCCCATCTTCTCTGTCTGACCAAGTCCAATTGAGATTGAGAGTCTTCTTGTGAATGGGTTGAAACCGTGATCACAGATCTGGGTTTGATTTCGGGGCACTCTGATCCAACGCAGTCGGTTTGCATATTATCATTTACAACGCTTGACGCTGCGTGACTTGCGTCAGCCCCTGTGGGCTTCTTAGCTTCATTTCCAGCGTTGGGAGCATCACCTCCCTCAGTTGGTCGACACATCACAGCATCGTTGGCGCAAATTATGAGGAGTGCAGTAAGGACAGCAATTTGGAGGGTAGCCTTAAAAACGAAATAAAAAAGTTAGTATTCCATACCTTAAACTGTTCCCGTTCCCGGTATTGCACTACACCTCTTTTAAAATCTGAAGTACTTACCATTTTAACTTTCAAATGATGTTTAAAGGGAGAATTCCTTACAAATGATCGAAATTTAGCAGAACAGTAAAAACCATTGAAGTAAAAACTTAGTAGGCTGCTTTGGTATTTGAAGTGTTTCTGTTGAATTCGGGATTGAAACTGATGATTATGCAATCTCACGTTTGGACATTTATATCTACACCAGCCAACACTACCTTGACCCTAAGCGGAACTGGAACGATGCCAAATCACACACAAAAATGTACCTTTTTGCACATGTAATACTTACAGGTAGTTCGACATGAGATTGTCATTGTCCATCAGATCATTTGTTGTTGTGAATGAGTGAACACAAGATTTCCATGACTTGCACGCCGTAATTAGTAATTAGCACGTCGATTATCTTTTAAGCTTTGTAGGACGGTAACCATCATTAGCCATCAGGTTTTTTATACAAAAGTTTCCTATTAACAGAACAGGCTATATGGCGTATGGTATGAATGCATGCATATTATGTAACCTCCGTATATATGTGGGTCTATAACGATAGGATCCTCCTAAATAGGTCACGTAGCAAATGTTTGAAATGACTAATTATATTATGGTTTTTAAAAAATGCGTATAAAAAACTTGTATTTACCTATATATGTGTGTAACGCTTATGATTCCAAATAAAATACAGTGCTATTTTCCATATCATTTTAGTAAATATTCCACATTTGGAAACGGAATCTTATCTTGCTTTAAAGTGCCTCAAGGTTTCCATTCAATAATTAACAATCACGTTGTTTACATAAACTTGAAAAATTCACACAAACGACTTTAAAATACATAAGTAACCCAGATGCACAAAGGCATTTGAATGGATTCATTAGTTGTTACATAATACTAGTGTGTGTGGAAAAGTACTTCCCAGCTCGGGCGAAGCACAGTAATGATTGATGAGTACTTTTATGGTAATAGCTTGCATACATTTAAATTTGACTAATAGTTTCCACCAATGTTTCAAACGGCTTGTAGTTTTCTGTAACAACTAGTCTCTGCATTATGAACACCAGATCCACACTAATTTATTTATTAACTCTCTCTATACGCTAATGTACTTACTTTGCTTAAACGGGCGTTTTATTCCGCTCGAATTTCTATTCTGTTACATACACATCTAATATAGGTGCAATAAGAATAACTGAAGAAGTAGCATAAGTAGCTGATTTTTACAAACAATTAATTTATGGTGCACTTGTTTAACTCATTAATTCATATCCTAAATTATAGCATGCGAAACATGAACAGAAAAAAGTTTAAAAATATATAAGGGTTCCCATAAGAGCTCTCCGTGGCCCTCTAAAGTAACTTATACAATCTCAGAATAAAGTAAGTAATTAGTATTATTCACGCGTACATCTAACACCATTCCAGCATCTCCAACAGTCTCTAAAAATTAGAAAAATGAAAAAAAATTATATAATATTGATCCAAAAAACTGCAAATTATGGTGTAGTGTAAAACAGACCTTTTGTAATTTTTGCCCATGCCAAGCAACAAATCACTGGAATCATAAATCCAGCAAGAGGGACGGCCACCTCTACGTATCACAACGACCACCACCACAGCAATCCGTAAATAGCGAAGACAGCAGTCAAGTACTTAACCAGATCCATGAAGCCTTTTTTGTCCCACTTTTCAACGGCATATTCCAAAATTTTCACTCCCTTCCCCTGTCCAATAAGGTCACAACAATCGGTGAACTTAAAGCCAAGAGTTTGAAGCTGCTCGCTAAACAAGTGGTCTTGTTTCTGGACTCTGGGTTTCCGGTCCCTTCCACAACGTCCCTTATAAATCTTTCGAATTGCAGTTGTACTGGGCGTATCCCATCCGACGACGTACCTCCATCGATCTTTAGAGTTAATTCGTAGCCGGGGCCCAAGCAAGAGCAGCAACTCTGATTTCCTTTTTCTTGGGCATTATCGGCATTCTAGGCTGTTGAAATTGCTGCATGAAGTTTGCATTTGGCATTGTCATGGACAACACGACAACAATGACTCAACATATGCATCAATGGTTCAGTTCTCATCAGCTTATTTCCACATCATCTGCAATTCTGCATATCCGTATTATTATAACTATTATGAACATACATATTATTTGGATTAACAAATTTACACAATTTTTGTCGAAAGTCCTTGCTGTTCAATTGCTCGTCTGAAGGCATTCTGTTATCAAAAAAATTCATTCCAAAAAATCAACAGATTATGCTGTTTATGCTATAAAATGGTATAGTGGATATATGCTCCAACGCAACACCCAAATGTTATATATATATACGCATTATGAGATTATCAGGAAGAACGCGAACTTGTTGTGACTTGTAGTAGTGGGGTCTCTCCTCATTTCCAGTAATGCGAAAACTATTCATTCATGAAACGTAATAATAATTTTTAAAATTCCTAAACGTATTGATTTTATATTCCCGAATGGTTGATTGCATATGATATGATGTAAAACCTATATTCCTGTCATATGTCATCATATATAATTCCACATGTCGCAATTTACCTTGTAGTGTCATAAATTGACATAATATATGCATGTTGGTCCTGAATTTCATGCATTTTAAACCATTCAAGAAACAAGTAGCTGGCAACTATGCATTTTAATAACAGGTTTTTCATTTTGGATGCAGCTGCAGCAACCAATGATCCAAGCCTATCCATTAATTTCTTTTGAATATGAATATGCAAAGGTCAAGGAAGTCGGTGATAGGGATATCCAACCAACTGATGACTTGATAGGGAAAGTCACAAGTATCACACTTTACAATCATCATCACACTTTTGCTTTTAGGCAAAAGAATTGAAATTCCGAAAAGCAATAAAAATGACCAATGTTGGGGACAATGAATTGATGGACACAGTACGGGCTGGTGTCTCTCCTGTCGCCAGTTCTCTTTTGTACAATTTTATAATATACGCAGGATGGCAAGTACGAGGCACGAATACAATAAACGAATGACATGCATGTACGATATATTTTTATACATTAATTACATTAGTTAGACCAATCTTGTCGGCATGAATTTACCATTCGAAACGGAATATTGAATGAATATATATATATATATATAACATTATATAATTATACTGACAATAAGAGTATGAGGGGATGCCGTTGGTATTTCATTTTTAGCATGGTGAACAATATCCAATAAAATGTTCACATTTCCAAGGTGTTTGAAAGTGTGGCCTAGACTCATAGCATTGTTTTACAATTATAGGTTTTTAGCCTTTAATGTTTCATTCAACCTCGGCAGATGCGAGGTTATAAACGAGCATTCACGACGATCCTCTTGGATTAGCTTCATCACATTTGTCTGCGGAATATTTAATGTACTTTATTTTTCTGATAATCGATTTTTGCAAAAAAAAACAAACTTTTACTGACAAATTAATTAACGTCCAGTTAGTTAAATAAGTACATCTACTTACAATCATTTCCTTTCAACCCAAATTGTGGGAGGTTTCTACTGTAAGCTGCGGCCTGACAAGCTGTAAACATTTTCCTTGCCGTGATCACCCGCATAAGCGGTAGCGCC